>CM042418.1:27421435-27498935 GCA_023634145.1 Thymallus thymallus
GTAGTGTGTGTGTCTGTATGTAGTGTGTGTGTGTGTGTATGTAGTGTGTGTATGTAGTGTGTGTGTGTGTATGTAGTGTGTGTATGTAGTGTGTGTGTGTGTATGTAGTGTGTGTGTATGTAGTGTGTGTATGTGTATGTAGTGTGTGTGTATGTAGTGTGTGTGTATGTAGTGTGTGTATGTAGTGTGTGTATGTAGTGTGTGTGTATGTAGTGTGTGTGTATGTAGTGTGTATATGTAGTGTGTGTGTATGTAGTGTGTGTATGTAGTGTGTGTATGTAGTGTGTGTATGTAGTGTGTGTATGTAGTGTGTGTGTGTGTATGTAGTGTGTGTATGTAGTGTGTGTATGTTTTGTGTGTATGTAGTGTGTGTATGTAGTGTGTGTGTGTGTATGTAGTGTGTGTATGTAGTGTGTGTATGTAGTGTGTGTATGTAGTGTGTGTATGTAGTGTGTGTGTGTGTATGTAGTGTGTGTATGTAGTGTGTGTATGTAGTGTGTGTATGTAGTGTGTGTATGTAGTGTGTGTATGTAGTGTGTGTGTGTGTATGTAGTGTGTGTATGTAGTGTGTGTGTGTGTATGTAGTGTGTGTATGTAGTGTGTGTGTATGTAGTGTGTGTATGTAGTGTGTGTATGTAGTGTGTGTATGTAGTGTGTGTGTGTGTATGTAGTGTGTGTATGTAGTGTGTGTGTGTGTGTATGTAGTGTGTGTATGTAGTGTGTGTGTATGTAGTGTGTGTATGTAGTGTGTGTATGTAGTGTGTATGTAGTGTGTGTATGTAGTGTGTGTATGTAGTGTGTGCATGTAGTGTGTGTATGTAGTGTGTGTATGTAGTGTGTGTATGTAGTGTGTGTATGTAGTGTGTGTATGTAGTGTGTGTGTAATGACTCTTTGATGCTTCTACTGTAGATCTATTTCAGATTGATTATCACACTATATTACATCAGAGGTAATATACCATCAAACAGTCCTCTCCAATCTTCTCTACCATCAAACAGTCCTCTCCAATCTTCTCTACCATCAAACAGTCCTCTCCAACCTTCTCTACCATCAAACAGTCCTCTCCAACCTTCTCTACCATCAAACAGTCCTCTCCAACCTTCTCTACGATCAAAAAGTCCTCTCCAACCTTCTCTACCATCAAATCTAGCTGACTGTCCTCTCAGATCTAGCTGACTGTCCTCTCAGACCTAGCTGACTGTCCTCTCAGACCTAGCTGACTCTGTCCTCTCAGACCTAGCTGACTGTCCTCTCAGACCTAGCTGACTCTGTCCTCTCAGACCTAGCTGACTCTGTCCTCTCAGACCTAGCTGACTCTGTCCTCTCAGACCTAGCTGACTCTGTCCTCTCAGACCTAGCTGACTCTGTCCTCTCAGACCTAGCTGACTCTGTCCTCTCAGACCTAGCTGACTCTGTCCTCTCAGACCTAGCTGACTCTGTCCTCTCAAAGCTGGCATCAAAGTCAGTAATGAAAATGATAGTGTGAGGGTGTGTATTACTGGCCTCGATTGTTTTTGAGTGTGTGTGTTTGTGTGTGTGTTTGTGTGTGAGATTGGGATTTGGACAGGACAGTTCGCAGCCCAGCAGGTAGCTTGGCGGCCCGGTTGGGTGGGTAATCATATCAGATATTTGTGTGTGTATGCGCACGTGTGTGGTTTGTGTGTGTGTGTCCACTGAGTCGGTAATAACATCAGATGCCACGCTCCACAACAACAGGTGTGTTGGCATGGCCAGCTCCACCCTCACACTCCACAACAACAGGTGTGTTGGCATGGCCAGGCTCTACCCTCACGCTCCACATCAACAGGTGTGTTGGCATGGCCAGGCTCCACCCTCAACCTCCACAACAACAGGTGTGTTGGCATGGCCAGGCTCCACCCTCACGCTCCACATCAACAGGTGTGTTGGCATGGCCAGGCTCCACCCTCAACCTCCACAACAACAGGTGTGTTGGCATGGCCAGGCTCTACCCTCACGCTCCACATCAACAGGTGTGTTGGCATGGCCAGGCTCCACCCTCACGCTCCACATCAACAGGTGTGTTGGCATGGCCAGGCTCCACCCTCACGCTCCACATCAACAGGTGTGTTGGCATGGCCAGGCTCCACCCTCAACCTCCACAACAACAGGTGTGTTGGCATGGCCAGGCTCCACCCTCACGCTCCACAACAACAGGTGTGTTGGCATGGCCAGGCTCCACCCTCACGCTCCACAACAACAGGTGTGTTGGCATGGCCAGGCTCCACCCTCAACCTCCACAACAACAGGTGTGTTGGCATGGCCAGGCTCCACCCTCAACCTCCACAACAACAGGTGTGTTGGCATGGCCAGGCTCCACCCTCACACTCCACAACAACAGGTGTGTTGGCATGGCCAGGCTCTACCCTCACGCTCCACATCAACAGGTGTGTTGGCATGGCCAGGCTCCACCCTCACGCTCCACATCAACAGGTGTGTTGGCATGGCCAGGCTCCACCCTCACGCTCCACATCAACAGGTGTGTTGGCATGGCCAGACTCCACCCTCAACCTCCACAACAACAGGTGTGTTGGCATGGCCAGGCTCCACCCTCACGCTCCACAACAACAGGTGTGTTGGCATGGCCAGGCTCCACCCTCACGCTCCACAACAACAGGTGTGTTGGCATGGCCGGGCTCCACCCTCACGCTCCACAACAACAGGTGTGTTGGCATGGCCAGGCTCCACCCTCAACCTCCACAACAACAGGTGTGTTGGCATGGCCAGGCTCCACCCTCACGCTCCACAACAACAGGTGTGTTGGCATGGCCAGGCTCCACCCTCACGCTCCACAACAAAAGGTGTGTTGGCATGGCCAGGCTCCACCCTCACGCTCCACATCAACAGGTGTGTTGGCATGGCCAGGCTCCACCCTCACGCTGGGTCATGACATCAGCAGCAACATCAACAACACAGTTCATTATAGACCATCACACAGAGGACCCGCCCTGTTCAGACATAGTGTCACAAGGAAAGGGACATCTTTAAGAACAGGGACATCTTTAAGAAAAAGGACACCTTTGAGAACAGGGAAACCTTTAAGAACAAGGACACCATTAAGAACAGGGATACGATAAAGAACAAGGACAACATTAAGAACAAGGACATATTTAAGAACAGGGACACCTTTAAGAACAAGGACACTTTTAAGAACAGGGACACTTTTAAGATTAAGGACATCATTAATAACAGGGACACCTTTAAGAACAAGGACACCAATAAGAACAGGGACACCTTTAAGACACCTTTTCCATAACCTTTTGTTTGTTGAAAAACAGACTCGTCTCAATGGGACTTCCCTGCATAAATAAAATAAATTCAAATTGTATTGGTCACATATACATATTTAGCAGATGTTATTGTGGGTGTAGTGAAATGTTTGTGTTCCCAGATCCAATATTGCAGTAATATCTAACAATTTACAACAATACACACACAATACACTAGTAAAATAATGGAATTAAGAAAAAATATAAATATTAGGACGAGCAATGTTGGAGTGGCATTGACTAAAATACAGTAGCATAGAAGTGACATCATAGCTTTCACCTGGACTCACCTGGTCAGTCACCTGGTCAGTCACCTGGTCAGTCTATGCCATTGAAAGAGTAGGTGTTCCTAATGTTTTGTTTATATTATTTATTTCTAACTTCCTGTTTTGATTGACAGGACTCCAGAGCATAGTCCTAAACACACAGTAGACTTCACATTTTCTCCTTACAAATACAAAATATTGATTCTATTACTATCACTATTATACTTTTACAAAGGCAACAATTACCATACAACTCATCCTCCATGAGAACAGATCAGCACATCAGATCAAACTCATCCTCCATGAGAACAGATCAGAACATCAGATCAAATAAAATACCACATGGTTTTGTCAGGAATCTCTACACACATCTAGGTGCTGTTGGAGAAACCATGGGTGTAATTCTGTGTTGGAGCAGGCAGTGGAGCAGCTAGCGGAGTGGATTGGGATTGGTAGCCATTAGCGGGGTGGGTTGGGATTGGGAGCAGTTAGCGGGTGGAGGGTTGGATTGGGAGCAGTTAGCGGGGTGGAGGGTTGGGATTGGGAGCAGTTAGCGGGTGGAGGGTTGGGATTGGGAGCAGTTAGCGGGTGGAGGGTTGGATTGGGAGCAGTTAGCGGGGTGGAGGGTTGGGATTGGGAGCCATTAACGGGGTGGAGGGTTGGGATTGGGAGCCGTTAACGGGGTGGAGGGTTGGGATTGGGAGCAGTTAACAGGGTGGAGGGTTGGGATTGGGAGCAGTTAACGGGGTGGAGGGTTGGGATTGGGAGCAGTTAACGGGGTGGAGGGTTGGGATTGGGAGCAGTTAACGGGGTGGAGGGTTGGGATTGAGAGCAGTCAACGGGGTGGAGGGTTGGGATTGAGAGCAGTTAACGGGGTGGAGGGTTGGGATTGGGAGCAGTTAACGGGGTGGAGGGTTGGGATTGGGAGCAGTTAACGGGGTGGAGGGTTGGGATTGAGAGCAGTTAACGGGGTGGAGGGTTGGGATTGGGAGCAGTTAACAGGGTGGAGGGTTGGGATTGGGAGCAGTTAACGGGGTGGAGGGTTGGGATTGGGAGCAGTTAACGGGGTGGAGGGTTGGGATTGGGAGCAGTTAACGGGGTGGAGGGTTGGGATTGAGAGCAGTTAACGGGGTGGAGGGTTGGGATTGAGAGCAGTTAACGGGGTGGAGGGTTGGGATTGAGAGCAGTTAACGGGGTGAAGGGTTGGGATTGAGAGCAGATTGACGTGCAGCATGTGGATGACCATATGGAAATGTAGCACCAAGTGAACACAGCTCTGATACACACACACACACGTACAAACACAAACACACACACACACACACACACACGTACAAACACACACACACACACACACACACACAAACACACACACACACACACACGTACAAACACACACACACACACACACACACACACACGTACAAACACACACACACGCACACACAAACACACACACACACACACACACACCCACGTACACACACACACACACATACACGTGCAAACACACACACACACACACACACACATACACGTACAAACACACATACACACACTATATCACAATTCCAGTGGGTCAGAAGTTTATATACACAAAGTCAAGGTATTGGAGTTGCCATCACAAAGCCCTGACCTCAATCCTATAGAACATTTTGTGGGCACAACTGAAAAAGCGTGTGCGAGCAAGGAGGTCTACAAACCTGACTCAGTTACACCAGTTCTGTCAGGAGGAATGGGCCAAAATTCACCCAACTTATTGTGGAAAGCTTGTGGAAGGCTACCCGAAACGTTTGACCCAAGTTAAACAATTTAAAGGCAATGCCACCAAATACTAATAAAGTGGTGATCCTAACTGACCTAAAACAGGGTAAGGTGTATGTAAACTCCGACTTCAACTGTACACATACAGACAAATCTGAGCTCTAGCTCTCCGGTGACAGCTGGAGCCTTTACACCAACAGAACATTCAAAAGTCTTGTAATTTGTCATAACCACCTCCTGTGGCTGAAAAATATGCTCCAGGAATTAAGTGAGAGAGTGAGAGAGAGAGAGAGAGAGAGAGAGAGAGAGAGAGAGAGAGAGAGAGAGAGAGAGAGAGAGAGAGAGAGAGAGAGAGAGAGAGAGAGAGAGGGAGAGAGAGAGAGAGAGAGAGAGAGAGAGAGATCACTGGATTTTATTTGGTTTCCCATTAGCTGTTGTAAAAGCAGCAGCTACTCTTCCTGGGATCCACACAAAACATAAAGCATGACATAACGCTACATACTTTAAAAATAAATCTAGACATACATAAGGTCCTACGCCACTCAGGAAAAACATATGACTTTACATACAAATTATTTATGTCAGATAGGGGAGAGGCGTTGTGCAATGAGTTGCTGTTTTATTTTTTCATGCAAATGTAACTGTTTGGTAATTTGAAATGGAAGGGCGGTCATTGTATCCATGGCTCAATATAATACTGTTTGTTCTATGGCGTAATTTCCATCTCACAATTAGAAGGCGCATGGAGGCATGGTGAGAACGCAGAAAATAATGTTGAGCACAAGTGGGGAGTGTTGAGAGTTCAGATAAAACATCTTGAGGGCGCAGAGGATCCTGTTGAGGAGTTGAGAAAGAGTTAAGAGCTCAGACAAAAATGTTGCCTATAAAATGGAACAGATCACAAGAAATGAAGTGTTGAGAAACTACCTGCTCATGGTGTATTTGCCTGCGCTCTCCCAAAATGCACCTGTGGTTAAACATATGATCTCTGGTGCTCCAAATCTACAATGACGTGCTGCTCAAATATGATTGGCAGCCTTATTGACAAATCATAGCACTGCTTTTTGTAACAATGTATATCTAAATGTAAGCCGGGACGCATGCAACACGATATTTACATCCCCAGGTAGCTAACCATTAGCCACATGCCAACATGGCGGACTCCCACAAAGTCACTTCTTCTCAGGTAAGAAAGCTATCTAGCTAATTCAGCATAATGCTATTTCAACGTATCTTTGATTATCTCTTTTATGTTAAATTTGCCAGTTGATATCTGTAATGATAGACTCAGTAATTCCAGCTTAGAAATAAACCTTTTCAGCTAGCTATATTTTAAGAACTTGCCACTAACTATTGAACACTTTTTGACAAACGGGTTAGTTCCCCTGGCTGTTTATTGATACGGGTTAGTTCCCCTGGCTGTTTATTGATACGGGTTAGTTCCCCTGGCTGTTTATTGATACGGGTTAGTTCCCCTGGCTGTTTATTGATACATTGGTAACTGAAAAAGTAGCAAAGAGGTTGTTTTTTTTGGTGCAATTTGGCTGATAAATAATACAGTTACAATTTCTTCAGAAAGTATTCACTCCCCTTGACTTTTTCCACATTTTGTTGTGTTACATCCTGAATTTCAAATGTATTAAATTAAGATTTGATAAAAATGTATAATATATATATATACTGTATATATGTTTTATCACTGGCCTACACATAAGGTCTAAGTGGAAATGTTCACAAATGAATGAAAATCTGAAATGACTTGAGTCAAGAAGTATTCACCCCTTTAAGGTCTAAATACGTTCAGGAGTAAAAATGTGCATAATAACTAGCATGGACTCTGTAATAATAGTGTTTACCTCATCTCTGTGCCCCACACATACAATGATCTGTAAGGTACTTCAGTCGAGCAGTGAATTTCAACCACAAAGACCAGGGAGGTTTTCCAATGCCTTGCAAAGAAAGGCACTTATTGTTAGATGGGTAACAATTCAAGAAGTAGACATTGAATATAATGGCTGTGAGGAGACAACTGAGGATGGATCGACAACATTGTAGTTACTCCACAATACTAACATACATGACAGAGTGAAAAGAAGGAAGCCTGTACAGAATAATACATGCATCCTGTTTGCAACAAGGCACTAAATTAATACTGCAAAAAAAAAATGTCCTGAATACAAAGTGTTAGGTTTGGGGCAAATCCAATCCAACACATCACTGAGTACCACTCTCCATATTTTCAAGCATAGTGGTGTCTGCATCATGTTATGGGTATGGTGCTGTCTGCATCATGTTATGGGTATGGTGCTGTCTGCATCATGTTATGGGTATGGTGGTGTCTGCGTCATGTTATGGGTATGGTGGTGTCTGCGTCATGTTATGGTATGGTGCTGTCTGCATCATGTTATGGGTATGGTGGTGGCTGCGTCATGTTATGGTATGATGGTGTCTGCATCATGTTATGGTATGATGGTGTCTGCATCATGTTATGGGTATGGTGGTGTCTGCATCATGTTATGGGTATGGTGCTGTCTGCATCATGTTATGGGTATGGTGGTGGCTGCATCATGTTATGGTATGATGGTGTCTGCATCATGTTATGGGTATGGTGGTGTCTGCGTCATGTTATGGGTATGGTGCTGTCTGCATCATGTTATGGGTATGGTGCTGTCTGCATCATGTTATGGGTATGGTGCTGTCTGCATCATGTTATGGGTATGGTGGTGTCTGCATCATGTTATGGGTATGGTGGTGTCTGCATCATGTTATGGGTATGGTGGTGTCTGCATCATGTTATGGGTATGGTGGTGTCTGCATCATGTTATGGGTATGATGCTGTCTGCATCATGTTATGGGTATGGTGCTGTCTGCATCATGTTATGGTATGGTGGTGCCTGCATCATGTTATGGGTATGGTGGTGTCTGCATCATGTTATGGGTATGGTGCTGTCTGCATCATGTTATGGGTATGGTGCTGTCTGCATCATGTTATGGGTATGGTGGAGGCTGCATCATGTTATGGGTATGGTGGTGTCTGCATCATGTTATGGGTATGGTGCTGTCTGCATCATGTTATGGGTATGGTGGAGGCTGCATCATGTTATGGGTATGGTGGTGTCTGCATCATGTTATGGGTATGGTGGTGTCTGCATCATGTTATGGGTATGGTGCTGTCTGCATCATGTTATGGGTATGGTGCTGTCTGCATCATGTTATGGTATGGTGGTGTCTGCATCATGTTATGGGTATGGTGGTGTCTGCATCATGTTATGGGTATGGTGGTGTCTGCATCATGTTATGGGTATGGTGGTGTCTGCATCATGTTATGGGTATGGTGGTGTCTGCATCATGTTATCGGTATGGTGCTGTCTGCATCATGTTCTGGGTATGGTGCTGTCTGCATCATGTTATGGGTATACTTGTAACCATTAAAGAACTAGGACGTTTTCAGGATAAAAAGTAAATGGAATGGAGCTCAGCACGAGCCAAATCCCAGAGAAAACCTGGTTCAGTCTGCTTTCCACCAGACACTGAGAGATTAATTCACCTTCCAGCAGGACAATAACCTAAAACACAAGGCCAAATCTACACTGGAGTTACTTTCCAAGAAGTCAGTGAATGTTCATGAGTGGCCCAGTTACAGTTTTGTATTAAATCTACTTATGGCAAGACCTGAAAATGGTTGTCTAGCAACGATCAACAACCAATTTGACAGAGCTTGAAATATTTTGAGAAGAATAATGGTCAAATGTTGCGCAATCCGGGTATGGTAAACTCCTAGGGACTTACCAAGTAATCGCTGCCAAAGGCACTTCTACAAAGTATTGACTCAAGGGTGTGAAAACCAGTGTAAATGAGATATTACTGTATTTCATGTTACATGTTTCATTTCACAGGAGAGCCATTTGAAAGTAAACTTTTTTCTTTTCAAAATGTTTTTGGGCAGAAATGCCTTCTGGAACATTTGAACTTTCATGTACCTTAATAACAAACCAGTATGCCATCTGTAACTAAGAAAATTACGAGCCTAGTTGGTTGAGCCACAGAAAAAGACAACAACCTTCCCAGTAACTATGATTCGCTGTGATAATGATTGGGCTGGACATGCCAAGAGAGGAGTTCGGATTGGTCTGTCATATAGAAGGCTTCTGTCTATTTGAGCTGGTCAGCATGTTTAGGTAATGCTGTCTAACGTGTCTTTTTTAAAAATGTTTAGTGTAGTGGAGCTGCATAAGTGTTGCCCTCCACTTTCTGGAGGATGGAGTTTTGAAGTCAGTGGAATTAGAGTAAAATAGATACATCCGGATTACATCTTCAAACTAAGGACAACCATGGCATCGTGACAGGGAGACACGTCCATCATGCATGATGTATACGGGTAAGATAGTATAGCTAGCTACATTTTGAGATATTACACGTTTCTAACTTTGACGGAAATTGATGAATTTACGAACGCATAACACCGGTGTCAGTAAATATCGACAAAAAATAATAATTAAATTGTTGACAGCAGAGCTGGTTAGGATGTTTTCATGTTCTCTAGAGGTAAACAATGAACCATAATCCCGATTTTGTGTCTGGAAGTAAATGTACGCCAGTTAGCTTGGGTACTTGACTGCCGTTGTGAGGTCAGAACTTTCGGATCAACCCTACTCATCGGCCAGAGTGTCAAGTGTGCACTCTGAACACTCTGAGAGTGAAATGAGATGGGTGGAGATAAGCTTAAGAGGGTGTGAACGATGCTGAATGGGTGTAGACAATGTACAGCTTCTCGCTAGCTACCAAAACATTCAAAGACCATTTTCTCAAAAGTGAGATTACAAGTTTGCTTTGAATTACTTTCCCATTGTTCCTCAAACGCAGTGTATAATATACCATTTTGTAGCTCTGAGTCTCTGCTTTTATCTAATGTAAAAAACACCATTTCAAATGTTACTACATAATACCGAATCAAGGCGGTTGGTCACAAATGCTAACGCGGTTTTGCTGTGTCACAGAGGTGACTATGTATCTATTAGAAGCTGGCCCCATACATTGGGTTATATGCCCAGAACCTAATTCACCTGGTATGGGTTTCACCCAGACAAATAAATGGTGTGCACCATTTTTGCCCCTAGTAACTCTTACCCCTGTTGCCACAGGAGTAATTAATTGACACATCACTGATTGGGACCTAGGAGCTTGCTACTGTTATTTATTTAATTGGAACGACAGATACAGCACGCCATCGATGCCAGGTTGGAGCAGTGTTGCTGCAGAGCCGGAGCCGAGGCGACTGTTGCTGAGCAGACCGGGACCAGTGATGAAACGGAGAGAGTCGGCCTTTGTGGGAACGAGTACCTCTCTATTTCCAACTCTGGGTACAACTTAGGCACTAAGACATGATGTCTACAGCTGTAAGGCACTGGTTTTGGGAAGTCTACAGTGATGACCTATGGACTGGTGAGTATGGTAGCTGTAGGGTCAAAGGCCTCAGGCTACATTTTCAACCTTACCCAGGCTGGCGTTTTGCTCGGACCCTTAAGTGATCCTAACATTGGATGTTCCGTTGTACATGTGAGTTTATGCTTACACAAGTGTGCATGCCAAGGGAAGAACCTCACGACGGAAGTACTCTATCAGCACTGAACCAGTCGTACGCGGTGTGACCATGGTTCATGACTTCTAATAACTTTCCTCCTGAATGGGGGGTTTTATTTATTAGTGGCATGTGTGTTAACCATCGGAAAAGTGAGTTTTGGAGATTCCCTTCCACGTGTTGCAATCTGAGTGACTCCTAACTACTCTGTCGCTGTTGTCAAGGGCAATTTGACTTGTTAGGTCTCTAACCTTCTTACTGATTGTTGCTGGACTGGTACTGGTACTCAATGGGACCAGGTATCCTAATGATTTATTCTGAAATGTTATCCTACCAGAATAAAAGATTAGAGCACATTACTAGCTGCATTGTAGTTGAAACTACATACGTTACTAGCTGCATTGTAGTTGAAACTACATACGTTACTAGCTGCATTGTAGTTGAAACTACACATGTTACTAGCTGCATTGTAGTTGAAACTACACACATTACTAGCTGCATTGTAGTTGAAACTACACACGTTACTAGCTGCATTGTAGTTGAAACTACACATGTTACTAGCTGCATTGTAGTTGAAACTACACACGTTACTAGCTGCATTGTAGTTGAAACTACACATGGAAAGGAATGATTATTGTTGCCATTTGTTTTGGAGGTGGAAAGTCCACTGGACTTATTTTACGACCAGTCTGGTACACCGACATAAGTGATATCTCAGATGTGTCGTAAGTTATCCCTGTCGAGGGGCCTGTCCTCTCCTCTCTGTTCTCATGGGGACGTTTACAACTTGATTTGTTTCCTGCTCTGGCGGCCTCGTACAGTGTTGCACGTATTCTCAACCCCCCCACCGGCCTTGACGAGGCTTATAGGTCTGGGCTAGTATTCCCCCCCTTTGTGTCTCGGGACCCCCCCCCACCAGCGGTTGGCGTGGGCATACCAGGCACAAACGAAAAGGTCGGACCCTGTGTACGAGTTGTCACCAGCCGCATTGGTTGTAGACTGGCTGTAACCTTTCAACCAAATCTCCTAGTGCTTGTGCTTCAAACCGCTCAGCGGATGTCGAGGCCTGAGACGAGGATATGGTTTTGCGATATGGCACCGCGTTTCAACCGTGGGAATCATCGGGTCAGTTGCGGGACTGAAGCCGTTCGATTCATTGTAAGTGGTTTCAGTCCGCCTCAAAGCGGACTCTGCACGTCGATGCTTTTAATCCTGAGACGGCCGCAGTGTTTGCGGAAGTGTCCGGAGGACAAGAGAAATTCATCTCAACAACAGTATCACGTGACTCCATGGTGGAGGGAAGTTGGTCATTCACAGAGACTACTGGTTCAAAACCATGAAAAGACTTGTCAGTCAGGTGTGCTGAATAAATGTGACGAGATATCTTAATATCTCCTTGGGTCAGATGCTGCACAGAGAAGTGTCGAGAAATCCTCTTCAAAATGTTTTTTTTTTGATAGATGGTCCTTGTGGGTGACTGTGTTGCAGTCAACAGTAGGAGACGACAGTATGGTCAGTGGAGACTGCACGGTTGCCTGTGACCATGCTTGATCGGTATTCCAATCCATCAGAGGGGTCAAGCGGTCCATCAAGTCTGCTCTGAGTAGCAGTGGTTCCGATTCGAGGCTGGTAACATACACAGGGTGAACAAGCGATATGTCTTGGAAGCGCAATTTAAACATGAGTCGCATTGTGAGCGACAAGGTAGCCAGAGTGAAACCTCAAAAGAAAGTATTGCATGAAGTTGGGATACATGTTTGACAGAAACATTTGTTTGAATGGTAACAGCTCTTCCATTCCTGTTTCAGTGAGTAAGCCAAAGTAAGCTGAACGAAGCCTATGATAGTAAACTTGTGGGTGTTCATTCCAAGCTTGTTTGACAGTGTTAGCCAGCGAGCTGTCATGTTTGCGAGTCGCAGAACCACTGAATTCTATTTTCAAAGCTGTGGCAAGTTTAGAATAGTTGTTTTGCACGTGTTGCTGTTGGATACGAATGAGCCTTGTCACATGACTATTCGATGTTCGCTTCAACAGGTAAAGCCTGTCAGCACCGGTAGCGTTCGGGTAGCCATCCAAGACTTCCTCTATGTATGCTAGGAACGTCCCAGTGTCCTTTGGCTTACCTGGAACGGGGTCAAAGGTGCGGAAATGTTTGACAAGTTTGTCATGGCGTTCCATGCCAAGTGCGCGGGGAGCATCTACTTCATTCTGTGGAGAATTACGGGTTGAAAGGCCAAGAGAAACGAAGCTTTGGGTTTGCTGGCGAGGAGGCACCATATTACCCTGGGCCGAATGGCCGAGAGGGGAAGACTGAGGGACAACTGCGAGAGGCAAAGTCTGAAACCTTCTGTCATCTTCTCTCCTCTGAGTACTTAGCTCCAGTTGCGGGCTAGGTTGCTCTGTTCGGTAGTCACACTGTAGTACGTGACAGTTCTGGAATTCCTCCAGATGGTACCTAAGGGTGGTATTCTGCTGCATAGTGCGTTAGGCCCAGTACATCACTGGGGCCAAGCTTCCTGCCATCCAGGACCTCTATGCCAGGCGGTGTCAGAGGAAGGCCCTAAAAATTGTCAAAGACTCCAGCCACCCTAGTCATAGACTGTTCTCTCAGCTACCGCATGGCAAGCAGTACCAGAGAGCCAAGACTAGGTCCAAAAGGCTTCTCAACAACTTCTACCCCAAAGCCATAAGACTCCTGAACAGGTCATCAAAAGGCTACCCAGACTATTTGCATTGTTCACTGTTTTATTGTTGGTTAAGGGCATGTAAGTAAGCATTTCACTGTAAGGTCTGCACCTGTTGTATTGTTGTTTAAGGGCGAGTAAGTAAGCATTTCACTGTAAGGTCTACATCTGTTGTATTCAGCGCATGTGATAAATACAATATGATTTTATTTTATTTGCATTTATTGTAGCTGGGGATTTTAACAAAGCAAATTTGAGGACCAATAGCTGCAAAAGATCTATCAACATATCGACTGTTGTACTTGCGCTTCTAAAACACTCAACCATTGCTCTTCCAACTTCTGGGATGCTTACAAGAACCTTCTACCAACACATTGATTGTAGCACTCGCTCTGTGAAAACATTAGACCACTTCTACTCAACTTTTCGAAATGCCTAAAAGGCCCTCCCCCGCCCTCCCTTCAGCAAATCTGATCACGACTCCATTTTGCTCCTCCCTTCCTATAGGCAGAAACTCAAACAGGAAGTACCTGCGCTAAGGACTATTCAACGCTGGTCTGACCAATCGGAATCCATGCTTCAAGATTGTTTTGATCACGCGGACTGGGATATGTTCTGGGCAGCTTGCGAGAATAAGATAGACAAATATACTGAAATGGTGACTGAGTTTATAGGAGATGTTGTACCCGCCGTGTCATTTAAAGCATTCTTGCAAAACTGAAAGCGCAAACCACCAAGTGGAGTCGCAATTCAACGGCTCAGACACGAGATGTATGTGGCAGGGTCTACAGACAATCACGGACTACAAAAGGAAAACCAGCCAAGTCACAAACAGCAGGGATTTAGACAGCCACAATCCCTGGACACGATTACAGCCATAAGGGCTAACCCCGTTGTGGGCTGTGTTCAAACTATCAAGGAAACACCTGCTAGCTTGATAGTTAGTTAACAGCTAGGCTAGCTGCTACGCCGAGCAGTTCTTCAGTCTATTGGTTGGCAGGATCCCTGGACAGATATAGTGGTCCCAGCAACTGATGCTAACCGCGTCATAGGATCCAAATTCAAAAGGTATTTTGTAAGCAAACTTTATAGATAGAACAATTTTTTAGAGACTTTTAAAACTTTCAAAACAACAAACCGAGCTCTCCCTCGTTCTGCGTTCAGCACACGTCGTGAGGGAGAGAGATAAAAAGAGACAGAGAAAGAGAGACAGAGAGAATAAGAGTGAGAGAGAGGGAGATAGAGGAGGGGGAATGAGAGAGAGAAAACATTCAGTACACTACACACATGTCCTCCGCACAGGAGGTTGGTGTCACCTTAATTGGGGAGGAAGGGTACGTGGTTAAGGCTGGAGTGGAATAGGTAGAATGGTATCAACAACATCAAACACATGGTTTCCATGGTTTCCATGTTTTTGATGCCATTCCTTAAACTCAGCATTTATTATGAGCCATCCTCCCCTCAGCAGCCTCCACTGGTCCTCAGCTGGGTCGACTGCTACGTTAGGTTAGGAGGAAGGGTTAGGGTGAGGGTTAGGGTTAGGGGGAAGATGTGAGGGCTGTGTCTGTCCTTTCTTTGCTTCTGGAATATCTAAACAAGGCATCCTGACCTGGTCAGAAGTCTGTGTGTACTTTTGTTTGTGTGTGTGTGTGTGTGTGTGTGTGTGTGTTAGTGGTTATCCGTGTTTGTATGTTACCTGTCTGTCATGCGTCTCCCCGTCCCCGCCCCCGCCCCCTCCCCCTTCTCTTATCAGAGGTACTGTTGCCCTCCCATCAATATTTAATGGAACTGTTTTGGTTTCTGCTTCCTCTCTGTGTGACATCTTGTTTCTGCCCCATCAGGCAGAATGGGATGTGGACCTTATGATGTTCATCAAGTAGAGCACAGACCAACTCTTGCCATCTACAACCCATATAATGTATTTTGCCTGAAGGAGCAATCCTTTTGTCATTGTTGAGAAAGCAACCGTTCACAGTGAGGTGTATCTAATCCTCCACTAATCTGATGTAATGTCTAATCCTCCACTAATCTGATGTAATGTATAATCCTCCACTAATCTGATGTAATGTCTAATCCTCAACTAATCTGATGTAATGTCTAATCCTCCACTAATCTGATGTAATGTCTAATCCTCCACTAATCTGATGTAATGTCTAATCCTCCACTAATGTGATGTAATGTCTAATCCTCCACTAATCTGATGTAACGTCTAATCCTCCACTAATGTGATGTAATGTCTAATCCTCAACTAATCTGATGTAACGTCTAATCCTCCACTAATGTGATGTAACGTCTAATCCTCCACTAATGTGATGTAATGTCTAATCCTCCACTAATGTGATGTAATGTCTAATCCTCCACTAATGTGATTTAATGTCTAATCCACCACTAATCTGATGTAATGTCTAATCCTCAACTAATCTGATGTAATGTTGTATCCTCCACTAATGTGATGTAATGTCTAATCCTCCACTAATCTGATGTAATGTCTAATCCTCCACTAATCTGATGTAATGTCTAATCCTCCACTAATGTGATGTAATGTCTAATCCTCAACTAATCTGATGTAACGTCTAATCCTCCACTAATGTGATGTAACGTCTAATCCTCCACTAATGTGATGTAATGTCTAATCCTCCACTAATGTGATGTAATGTCTAATCCTCCACTAATGTGATTTAATGTCTAATCCACCACTAATCTGATGTAATGTCTAATCCTCAACTAATCTGATGTAATGTTGTATCCTCCACTAATGTGATGTAATGTCTAATCCTCCACTAATGTGATGTAATGTCTAATCCACCACTAATGTGATGTAATGTTGTATCCTCCACTAATCTGATGTAAGGTCTAATCCACCACTAATATTATGTAACGTCTAATCATTCAGTAATCTAATATAATGGTTTTTTCTCCACTAATGTGATGTAATGTCTAATCCTCCACTAATAAAGAATGATAATAAAAAGATTTGGAGCACCTTAAAAGTCAGATGTTTCATTCATCACAAAACCTACTGATATTGCCAACTACTTTAATGATTTTTTAATTGGCAATATTAGCAAACATAGACATGACATGCAGCAACAAACGCTGACACTTCACATCCAAGTACGTCTTTGGTCAGGTGCCACAAAAAGGCATTGCAATTTGCTCAGAACAGGGCTGCATCGTTGGCCCTTGGATGTACACAGAGAGCTAAGATTAATGATATGCATATCAATCTCTTATGGCTGAAAGTGGAGTAGAGATTGACTTCATCACTACTTGTATTTATGAGAGGTATTAACATGTTGAATGTGCCGCTCTGTCAGTATGGACTACTGGCACACAGCTCAGACACCCATGCATACCCCACAAGACATGCCACCAGAGGTCTCTTAACAATCCCCAAGTCCAGAACAGACTATGGGAGGCGTACAGTACTACATAGAGCCATAACTACATGCAAGCAGTAAAATTTGATTCAAACAACTGATAAAAATACAGGAAGAGTGATCTCACACCCAGAATCACAGACCCAGACTCACAGACCCAGACGCACAGACCCAGACGCACAGACCCAGACTCACAGCAACATAACAGTAATCACACACTCAGACTCACACACCCAGACTCACAGACCCAGACGCACAGACCCAGACGCACAGACTCACAGACCCAGACGCACAGACTCAGACGCACAGACTCAGACTCACAGCAACATAACATAATCACACACCCATACTCACAGACCCAGACGCACAGCAACATAACAAAATCACACACCCAGACTCACAGACCCAGACGCACAGACCCAGACGCACAGCAACATAACATAATCACACACCCAGACTCACAGACCCAGACGCAGAGCAACATAACATAATCACACACCCAGACTCACAGACCCAGACGCACAGACCCAGACTCACAGCAACATAACAGTAATCAAATACAAGTTGCTTTTCAGGGGTCAAACTGCCGTCGTAGGTCTGTAGGGTTGCCAGTTATAAGTGAGTCTAATTCTCTGTTGTGCACTTAGACACAGCATTGGGAAGGAAATGGGCTTGTAGCATTGGAAAAGAGGCTTGTTCTGTGTGCTTTTCTGTGTTCAGCGGGGAGATGAAACTCTGAGTGTTTTTGTGTTGTATGCTGGTAATGCCCTCTAATGCTGATGGTTGAGTCTCCACAGGAAGTCCCACTAGTCTCAGGTGGGTCCCCCCAAGGTACTAGCTGAATTAAGTGTCTAGCTACGGTTGCCTAGCTGCCTGGCTGCCTGCCTTGGAGGCCTGCCTACGTCACAGCCCAGAGAGGTATCATTGGAGAGGAAAACAATACAACGTCTTTACTTCTGACAGGACTATCATTTTACATTTTAGTCATGTAGCAGACGCTCTGATCCAGAGCCACATACAGTAATGAGTCATGTAGCAGACGCTCTTATCCAGAGCCACTTACAGTAATGAGTCATGTAGCAGACACTCTTATCCAGAGAAACTACAGTAATGAGTCATGTAGCAGACGCTCTTATCCAGAGCCAATTACAGTAATGAGTCATGTAGCAGACGCTCTTATCCAGAGCCACTTACAGTAATGAGTCATGTAGGAGACACTCTTATCCAGAGCCACTTACAGTAATGAGTCATGTAGCAGACACTCTTATCCAGAGCCACTTACAGTAATGAGTCATGTAGCAGACACTCTTATCCAGAGCCACTTACAGTAATGAGTCATGTAGCAGACGCTCTTATCCAGAGCCACTTACAGTAATGAGTCATGTAGCAGACACTCTTATCCAGAGCCACTTACAGTAATGAGTCATGTAGCAGACGCTCTTATCCAGAACAGAGCTGGCCTTCCTGATCAGCTTATTTACCCGAGAAGCATCATCTTTTATGTTGGCGCCCCAGCACACCACTGCAAAAAAGATGGCACAGACTGGTAGAAGCAGTAGTTTACTGCACATGTTGAAGGACCTGAGCCTCCTCAGAAATTAGTCGGCTCTGGCCCTTTTTGTACAGAGCCTCAGTGTTACCAGCCCGTTCCAGCCTGTTGTTCATATGGACTCCCAGGAACTTGTATGACCCAACCATTTCCACATCCATCCCCTGTATAGGGTGGATGATGCAATCATCTACCTTCTGCAGTGGGCCTACTCTCACCTGGACAACGCAGGTTGCACTGTGAGGGTTATGTTATGTAGTTTAGTATGTGACTTTTTTTTGAAGCCAGTGATATTTCTCATACCCTTCCACACCTCTCTCACCTGGCTCTGCCTCAGCTTGTCCTCCATCTTCTCCTTATACCCTCTCTTCCCCTCAGCAATCCGCAACTTCAGCTCCCTCTGGACGCATTTCAATTTGTCCTTGTCCCCCTCCTTGAAGGCCCTCTTCTTCTCATTCAGCAGGGCCTTCAGGTCGCTGGTGACCCAGGGTTTATTATTTGGAAAACAGTGTACCTTCCTGGTGGGTACAGTGTTGTCTACATAAAAATGTATATAGTCCGTTATGCAGTCAGTATGTCCATCGATGTCCTCCCCATGAGCCTCACAGAGCACATCCCAGTCTGTTGTTTCAAAGCAGTCCTGTAGGGCCTCATTAACCTCCAGAGACCATCTCCTTATGGTCCTAGTGGTCGCAGGCTGCTGTTGGACCATAGGACTGTAGAGTGGGGTGAGGTGGACAAGGTTGTGATCCGATCTACTGAGGGGAGGGAGTGCAGTGGAGTTGCATGCATCCTTCACAGGGCATATAACAAGTCCAGAGTTTTATTATTCCTGGTTGTACTTTTCCCTGGTGTGCAGCAGCGCTGCGTGTGCTAAATCCAGGAGCTGGGCTCGGTTGTAAATAATTGAGGACTCGCGTGTATGTTCGGCGCTGAGAAAAATAAAAAGTACCTCAGTGATAAAAAGGACCGTTAAAACCTTTGTAAAACAGTAGCACTCCATAATCCTGAACTATTATTGTTCAACTGTTGCAAAAAAACTCACAAAAAACATACTAAAACAACAATTTATGCACAAACAATGGGAGCTGCTTAACAGGCGACCAGATATGTAGTTTATAGAGTCAGGGCCAGGGCTATGAAGGACCGGGGATTTTATTCCATCAGTCTTCAAAAGGCATTCTTCTTCTCTTCCCCATCAAAGTGTAAATCCACTGATTGCTGCCTCTGAATGTGAGAGGATAAGGCTCCATTATGACTGTTTCTATGTCTCAGTGTGTTACAGAGCCCCATAATACTGGGGGTTTATACCAGGGGTCTCACAGATCAATGGGCTGCATGACCTTTATTTTGTCTCCTCGGCTCCGCTGTGATGTCACACCATCTATCCCCTGCTACACTTCAATAAAAGGAAGAGAATGACAGGATGAGAGAGAGAGACATGAAGAGTGGAAGAAGGAAGAAAAGAGAAGAGGGGGAGAGAAGGAGAGTGACAAAGGAGAGAAGGAGAGAGAATGGAGAGAGGAAGAAATTACAATCTAAACATTACAATCAGAAGTTCCAAAATAATAAATGCATTGTAAATGTCATATAATGTACATATATAGTGTTGTAACAATATGTAAATAGTTAAAGTAATGGGAAAATAAATAAACGGGTTGTATTTACATGGTGTTTGTTCTTCACTGGTTGCCTTTTTCTTGTGGCAACAGGTCACACATCTTGCTGCTGTGATGGTACACTGTGGTATTTCACCCAGTAGATATGGGAGTTTATCGAAATTGGGTTTGTTTTCGAATTCTTTGTGTGTCTATGTAATCTGTGGGACATATGTGTCTCTAATTTGGTCATACATTTGTCAGGAGGTTAGGAACTGAGGATATTTTTGCATAATTTTGTATGCAGAGTCTTAATTTGGTGTTTGTCTCATTATGTGAATTCTTGGTTGGTGAGCGGAACCCCAGACCTCTCAACCATGAAGGGCAATGGGTTCTATAACTGATTCAGGTAGAATCCAGATCCTAATTGGTTGAATTGTATGTTCCATTTGATTGCATAGAAGGCCCTTCATGCCTTGTCTCTCAACTCAATCACAGCTCTGTGGAATTTACCTATGGCGCTGATGTTTAGGCCAAGGTATGTGCTCTAGGGCAACGGTGTCTAGATGGATTTTGTATTTGTGATCCTGGCGAGTGGACCTTTTTTGGAACACCATAAGTTTTGTCTTACTGAGATTTACTGGTGTATATGTTGAAGACGGTGGAGTTTAAACTGAATCCCTGTCTCACCCCATGGGAATGTGGAAAGAAATGTGTGTTTTTTTTGCCAATTTTAACCGCACACTTGTTGTTTGTGTACATGGATTTTATAACAACACCACTTTCCATTAATTTGTATAGCATACCCTCGTGCCAAATTGAGTCAAAGGCTTTTTTGAAATCAACAAAGCATGAGAAGACTTTGCCTTTGTTTTGGTTTGTTTGTTTGTCCATCAGGGTGTGCAGGGTGAATACGTGGTCTGTTGTACGATAATTTGGTAAAAAGCAGATTTGACATTTGCTCAGTACATTGTTTTCACTGAGGAAATGAACTAGTCTGCTGTTAATGACAATGCAGAGGATTTTCCCAAGGTTGCTGTTGACGCATATCCCACTGTAGTTATTGGGGTCAAATTTGTCTTGTGGATTGGGGTGATCAGTCCTGGGTTCCAAATATTGGGGAAGATGCCAGAGCTAAGGATGATGTTAAAGAGTTTAAGTATTTCCATTTGGAATTTGTGGTCTGTGTATTTGATCATTTCATTGAGGATACCATCAACACCACAGGCCTTTTTGGGTTGAAGGGTTTGTATTTTGTCCTGTAGTTCATTCAATGTAATTGGATAATACAGTGGGTTCTGGTAGTCTTTAATAATTTATTCTAAACTTTGCATTTGATCATATATATTTATTTTGCTCTTTGTTCTTTGTTATAGCGCATTGATATACAAGCATTTCGCTACACCTCACAATAACATCTGCTAACCATGTGTAGGTGAACAATACACTTTGATTTGATTTGATTTTAAAAAGATTGGAGAAGTGGTTAACCCATACATACTCCGTTTTGGATAGATAACTCTTCGTGTTGTTTGTTTAGTGTTTTCCAATTTTCCCAGAAGTGTTTAGAGTCTATGGATTCTTCAATTACATTGAGCTGGTTTCTGACGTGCTGTTCCTTCTTTTTATGTAGTGTATTTCTGTATTGTTTTAGTGATTCACCATAGTGAAGGTGTATTTCTGTATTGTTTTAGTGATTCACCATAGTGAAGGCGTAGGCTCAGGTTGTCAGGCTCTGGCCATAGAGAAGCCTATTTGCTTCTCTATGTAGCTATGGTCAGAGTCTGACAGTGTCTTTCTTTTCTGTTTCTGTGTCGGGTTGGGGTGGATCCCTAATTAGAGGCAGCTGCACCGCATTGTCTCTAATTAGGGATTCCATATATGTTGAGTCTGTCCCTCACTCGGGTGTGGGTTGTTATCGATGTATGTCGCAGTCACGGTGTAGTAAGTGTGTTTTTTCTTTACGTCCGCTTCAGTAGTGTGTTTTTTGTGAACGTGACGTTTTCCCTGTAGTGTTTGTTTTTTGGTTTTGTATAGTTCGTTGTGTGTTTTATACTGTACATAGTATTCATAATTACATAGTACAAATAAAGAATGGCAAACTACTATCCCTGCGCTGCGCTTTGGTCTCTCCATACACCCAAACGTGACACAGGTTTTCTGGGTCTCTATGTTTTTGGTTGGATAGTTTTCTAAATTTCTTTCTTAGATTTTTGCAATAGATTTGATGTGAAGCTGAGAGGTCAAATATACTGTTGAGGTTTTCTACTGACAAGTTTACACCTTCACTATTACAGTGGAACGTTTTGTCCAGGAAGTTGTCTAAAAGGGCTTTAATTTGTTGTTGCCTAATTGTTTTTTGTTAGGTTTCCACACTACTTTCCTTCCATCTATAACATTTCTAAATATTAGTAGAGTGTGATTTTGCTGTGATCTGATAGGCGTGTCAGTGGACTGACTCTGAACGCTCTGAGAGACTCTGGGTTGAGGTCAGTGATAAAGTAGTCTACAGTACTACTGCCAAGAGATGAGCTATATGTGTACCTACCATAGGAGTCTCCTCGAAGCCTACCATTGACTATGTACATACCCAGCATGCAACAGAGCTGCAGGAGTTGTGACCCGTTTTTGTTGGTTATGTTGTTGTAGTTGTCGTAGTTGTGCCTAGGGGGGCATATGGGGGAGGGTCTCTCTCTCTCTCTCTCTCTCTCTCTCTCTCTCTCTCTCTCTCTCTCTCTCTCTCTCTCTCTCACACACCTCCTGTGTTGAACTGTTATACAGATGGGGTTATCAGTTGTGGAGTATTGTCCTGTCTTGAACTCTGATTCAGACGGTAGCTATCAGTTGTAATCTGTTCTCCTGTTCCCTTGGATTCAGACAGGGCTATTCAATTTGGAGAGTTGATCTGTGTTGACATCTGATTCAGACCATTGCTATCAGTTGTGGAGTGTTGTCCAGTTCCCTTTGATTCAGACGTGAGATATCAGTTGAGGAGTGTTGTCCAGTTCCCTTTGATTCTTTGTCGTGTGTTTAAGTGGCTAACAGTTGTGGAGTGTTGTCCTTTGTTGAATGCTGATTCAGATGGGGTATATCAGTTGTTTTGAACTCTGATTCAGATGTGGACTATCTGTTGTGGAGTGTTGTCCTGTTCCCTTTGATTCATGTGGGAGCTATCAGTTGCTATGACCTGGCCTCCACAATCACCCGACCTCAACCCAATTGAGATGGTTTGGAATGAGTTGGACAGCAGAGTGAAGGAAAAGCAACAAATAAATGCTCAGCATAGACAGGTCATCTGATGCAGCCCTCCATCACTCTCCTTCTTGTTCAAATAACCCTTACACAGCCTGGAGTTGTGTTGGGTCATTGTCCTGCTGAAAAAACATAAGACTGTCCCACTAAGAGCAAACAAGATGGGATTGTGTATCGCTGCAGAATGCTGTGGTAGCCATGCTGGTTAAGTGTGTCTTGAATTCTAAATAAATCACTGACAGTATCTCCAGCAAAGCACCCCCACACCTCCTCCTCCATGCTTCACGGTGGGAACCACACATGCGGAGATCATCCATTCACCTACTCTGCGTCTCAAAACGATATGGCGGTTGGACCCAAAATGTCCATTGCTCGTGTTTCTTGGCCCAAGCAAGTCTCTTCTTCTTATTGGTGTCCTTTAGTAGTGGTTTCTTTGCAGCAATTTGACTATGAAGGACTGATTCACACAGTCTCCTCTGAACAGTTAATGTTGAGATGTGTCTGTTACTTGAACTCTGTGAAGCATTTATTTGGGCAGCAATCTGAGGTGCAGTTAACTCTATTTAACTTATCCTCTGCAGCAGAGGGAACTCTGGGTTCCAAATAGGGCTCTTCTGTATACCACCCCTACCTTGTCACAACACAACTGGTTGGCTCAAATGCAGTATGAAGGAAATAAATTCCACATATAAATGTTTAACTACCTCATAAAGCTGGATGAGAGAATGCCAAGAGTATGCAAAGCTGTCATCAAGGCAAAAGGTGGCTGCTTTGAAGAATCTCAAATATAAAATATATTTTTGTTAGTAGATGATTCCATATTATTTCATAGTTTTGATGTCTTCACAATTATTCTACAATGTAGAAAATAGTAAAAATCAAGAAAAACTCTTGAATGAGTGGGTGTGTCCTAACTTTTGACTGGTACTGTATATATAATTTATGTTGTAGACCCTTTTATAAAATATTAGCCTAAAATGACATACCCAAATCTAACTGCCTGTCGCTCAGGACCTGATATGCTTTGAAAAGATAATACAAACAAAAAAACATGTGTTTTCTATAAATGTTTTTGTTGCATAACACCACAGAAAAGCCCTCTCTCACAATATAACTGTAGCATTCAGTAAACACCACAGACAAACCCTAACTGTAGCATTCAGTAAACACCACAGAAAAGCCCTCTCTCACAATTTAACTGTAGCATTCAGTAAACACCACAGAAAAGCCTTCTCTCACAATATAACTGTAGCATTCAGTAAACCCCACAGAAAAGCCCTCTCTCACAATTTAACTGTAGCATTCAGTAAACACCACAGAAAAAAACCTAACACCACAGATAAAACCCAATCACAATATAACTGTAGCATTCAGTAAACACCACAGAAAAAAACCTAACACCACAGATAAAACCCTCTCACAATATAACTGTAGCATTCAGTAAACACCACAGATAAAACCCTCTCACAATATAACTGTAGCATTCAGTAAACACCACAGAAAAACCCTCTCTCACAATATAACTGTAGCATTCAGTAAACACCACAGAAAAACCCTCTCTCACAATATAACTGTAGCATTCAGTAAAAACCACAGAACAACCCTAACTGTAGCATTCAGTAAACACCACAGAAAAACCCTCTCAAAATCTAACTGTAGCATTCAGTAAACACCACAGACAAACCCTAACTGTAGAATTCAGTAAACACCACAGACAAACCCTAACTGTAGCATTCAGTAAACACCACAGAAAAACCCTAACTGTAGCATTCAGTAAACACACATACTGAACACACAACTTTCTCTAAAACCACATAGTCAGTAAACATTTGACTCTTGACTCTCAGAGGTGATAGCATGTCCTCTGATGAAATAACTTGAAACCTCAAACTCATGGAAATCTGGTATAGCGCATTTGATGTACTCCCTCAATGATACACTTCAGAACACATAAAGCAACATGCCTATAAATTGACAAACTTCATGAATCCAAAAAATGTACCTTTGATGGGGATTTGGTTGCCAAATGAGGATGAGGACCCCATCCACCGACCCCATCCACCGACCCCCACCAACCACATCCACCGACCCCCACCTACCACATCCACCAGCCCCACCTACCACATCCACCAGCCCCACCTACCCCATCCACCGACCCCCACCAACCACATCCACCGACCCCCACCTACCACATCCACCAGCCCCACCTACCACATCCACCAGCCCCACCAACCACATCCACCAGCCCCCACCTACCACATCCACCGACCCCCACCAACCACATCCACCAGCCCCACCTACCACATCCACCGGCTCCCACCAACCACATCCACCAGCCCCCACCGACCCCATCCACCGACCCCCACCAACCACATCCACCAGCCCCCACCTACCACATCCACCGACCCCCACCAACCACATCCACCAGCCCCCACCTACCACATCCACCAGCCCCCACCTACCACATCCACCAGCCCCACCTACCACATCCACCGACCCCCACCAACCACATCCACTGGCCCCACCTACCACATCCACCGGCTCCCACCAACCACATCCACCAGCCCCCACCGACCCCATCCACCGACCCCCACCAACCACATCCACCAGCCCCCACCTACCACATCCACCGACCCCCACCAACCACATCCACCAGCCCCCACCTACCACATCCACCAGCCCCCACCTACCACATCCACCGACCCCCACCAACCACATCCACCAGCCCGCACCTACCACATCCACCAGCCCCCACCTACCACATCCACCGACCCCCACCAACCACATCCACCAGCCCCCACCTACCACATCCACCAGCCCCCACCTCCCACATCCACCGACCCCCACCAACCACATCCACCAGCCCCCACCTACCACATCCACCGACCCCCACCTACCACATCCACCGACCCCCACCAACCACATCCACCGACCCCCACCAACCACATCCACCGACCCCCACCTACCGGCCCCCACCGACCTCATCCACCGGCTCCCACCGACCTCATCCACCGGCCCCATCCACCGGCCCCCACCTAACGGCCCCCTATCGGCCCCCACCGACCCTATCCACCAGCCTCCACTGAGCGAAAAATGGCATACAGCAGGAGTCTTAAATGTAATCAAGCACAGATCATATTAATACAATCAGTGGAGGGATGATTGAAATATTCTGTTGTTGTGGAGGACTGTGGTGGGTAGCATCAGGGCCCCTGTGGGGCTTCTGGTAGGACCCTGGGCCCTGGGATGAGGAGAGAAGAGGAGGGGAGAGGAGGGGGGCCTCTTTCCCTGGAATTAGACCAGCCATGTGGGTTTGTGTGGTAGTTGGAGAGTTTAAATTAGCACTGAGATGACAACCCCCATCAGGATGGATTAGAGCCTGCTGGTTGCCAGGGACAGGCAGAGGGATAGAGACCGGCTGGGGTATAAGGGTATGGGGCTGGCAGGGCTGAGGGCATCCATCACACATGACCCAAGGCGATGTGGCACTAGTCAGTCACTCTGCTACAGTATCAGTTTGTCTGTGTGCCTGCCTGTCTGTCTGCATGTTTGCCTGTCTATCATTCTGCATGTCTGTCGGGCCTGCCGGCTTGTCTGTCTGTCTGTCTGCAGGACTGTGCTAACATCAAAAAGCTGCAAGAATAATTAGTGGCTTACTGCAGCCTGACAACCGCCCTTTTTGTTCCCGACACATCCCCCGGTTCTGAAGGCAAAGCAAAACAAAAACCGTCAATCCGATTAAAACAATCTCCTTCTGTCCTGGTTACCTACATTAGCATGAGAAAGAGCCAGGGTGATAAAACAGCGGTAGGTGAGGCCGCCGCTCTACGTGACGCTCTAGCCCCTAACAACCAGGACCATAATGCATTGCACCGTCTGCGCTACATGGCACAAACTCAGAGGAGGAATACTTCACTGCCTGTTCTGTTCTGCCCTTATATATCTAGCCTGTCTGGCTGGTGCTGATCATTGTAAATGTGTCATCTCTCCTACGGTAACTTACATACCAGAACCTATCACATTTGAAGGTAAGAACCAGGCGCAGACAACGTCGGAATAACAATGTTTATTAAACCAACAGGGGTAGGAAAAAGACAGGTCAGGGGCAAGCAGAGTTCGGTAATCCAGAGTAGTGGGGCAAAGGTACAAGATGGCAGGCAGGCTCATGGTCAGGGTAGACAGTTCGGTAATCCAGAGTAGTGGGGCAATGGTTAACCTCTTCAAGGAATACCTGGAATAGTATAACAGTAATCCTTCTACCCCACCCACCCATTTAAAAAATACAAAAAACATTTGCAAACACTGGTCTTTTGTCTAAACTAACACCTGACTTATTTCCCTGCTAGCACTGACTTTCCTCACAGCTGCTTGTTTAAAGAAATGTACTTATTGTGATTGAGATGTGGTTGTCCCTCAGGGTCAGGGTAGGCAGAGGTCAGTAATCCAGAGTAGTGGGGCAACGGTACAAGATGACAGGCAGGCTCAGGGTCAGGTCAGGCAGGAATGGTCAACACCGAGAAAAATAGAAAAACAGGAACTATCACAAGGCAGGTGCAAAGGGGAAAACCTCTGGTAGGCTTCAACAAGCAAAACCAACTGGCAACAGCCAAACAGAGAACACAGGTTAAAGTACCCAGGGGATAATGAGGAAGATGGGCGACACCTGGAGGGGGATGGA
Organism: Thymallus thymallus; assembly: GCA_023634145.1. Taxonomy (NCBI): domain Eukaryota; kingdom Metazoa; phylum Chordata; class Actinopteri; order Salmoniformes; family Salmonidae; genus Thymallus; species Thymallus thymallus. The sequence goes on from CM042418.1 coordinate 27,449,473, forward strand.
GACAAGCACACAGACAGGTGAAACAGATCAAGGTGTGACAGTACCACCTGCTGAATGAGGGCTGGGATAAGTGGGTCATATCTCCACACACCGCTGTCGATGACAGCCCATAGATCCAGAATAGACCAGGGGTATAAACAGGGTTGGGGAGCGATTACAAAATTACTGTAATCTGATTATTTTAATCTAACTATTCTTTCTGGTAGTTACAGTATTACAGTAATTTATTTTATATTTTTTAAATAAAAAGTATTTTTTTTACAGATACTTTTGAATAACTAGATGATTATATCCAGCAGGAACCTCCCTGAGCGATAGAGAGCCAGCCAGCAGTAGCCTCCATGTGAGAGAGAGAGCCAGCAGGAACCTCCCAGAGAGAGAGACTGCCAGCAGGAACCTCCGAGAGAGAGAGAGAGAGAGAGAGAGAGAGAGAGAGAGAGAGAGAGAGAGAGAGAGAGAGAGAGAGAGAGAGAGAGAGAGAGAGAGAGAGCCAGCCAGCAGGAACCTCCCTGAGAGAGAGAGCCAGCCAGCAGGAACATCCCCAGGGGAGAGAGAGAGAGAGAGCCAGCAGGGACCTCCCTGAGAGACCTGAGAGAGAGAGACAGCAGGTACTTACCTGTGAGAGAGAGCCAGAAGGAACCTCCCTGAGAGAGAGAGCCACCTGAGAGAGAAAAAGCCAGCAGGGAGAGAGAGATCCAGACAGCAGGAACATCCCTGAGAGAGAGAGAGCCAGCAGGAACCTCCCTGAGAGTGTCAGCAGGGACCTCCCCAAGAGAGACACCTGAGAAAGAGAGAAAGCGAGAGCCAGCAGTGACCTCTCTGAGAGAGCCAGCCAGCAGGAACATCCCAGAGAGAGAGAGAGAGAGCCAGCAGGAACCTCCCAGAGAGAGAGAGAGAGAGACACCTCAGAGAGAAAGAGCCAGCAAGAATCTCCCTGAGAGAGAGAGAGATCCAGCCTCTAACATTAAATATATACTGTATGGTTTGCTGTTCCTCAACAGACAGCCAATGATAGGAAGCAGTGGCCAAACATATTCAGACATGCGTCTTATTATTATTCTACCATTGTTCAGTGACTGCAACAGATCAAACAGTCACACTAGCTAGAGACTGGAGAAGAAAGAGACAACTGAGAGACAGGGATGTCAGGATGGATGCCACCGCTTGGTATTTCCACAAAGCTCTAGAGAAGAGCTAGCCTCGAGCCACCTGCCACCCGCGTTTCACACAAATTAAATGGGGGAGATAGAGAGCTCTCCAGCGGCAACAGGAAATCAAACAATTAGCAGGAGGGAAATAAAAGGTCCTGATTCACCCTCTGGCTCTGGTAAACATGGTAACAGTGTTGTGAGAATGCTGCCTGCCTGCCTGCCATCGTCATAATGGCCAAGCTCTGTTTTCCTGCTGGAGCTGGCACCCCTAACGACAGCCATGTTCAGACTAAAAACAACAACACAACAGAGCTCCTCATTAAACAACAGCAACAACAACAGCCCAACAGAGTTCCTCATTAAACGACAACACAACATATCTCCTCATTAAACAACAACAACAACCAAACAGAGCTTCTCATTAAACAACAACAACAACAAAGCAACAGAGCTCTACATTCAACAACAACACAACAACACAACATAACTCCTCATTAAACAACAACAACATATCTCCTCATTAAACAACAACAACAACAACATATCTCCTCATTAAACAACAACAATAACATATCTCCTCATTAATCAACAACAAAAAAATATCTCCTCATTAAACAACAACAACAGATCGCCTCATTAAACAACAACAATAACAAAGAGCTCCTCAAAAACAACAACAACAACAAGAACAACAACACAAAATATCTCCTCATTAAACAACAACAATATAAACATATCTGCTCATTAAACAAGAACAACAACTAGAACAACAACAACATATCTCCTCATTAAACAACAACAAGAACAACAGATATGCTCATTAAGCAACAACAATAACATATATCCTCATTAAACAACAACAAGAACATATATCCTCATTAAACAACAACAACAACATATATGCTCATTAAGCAACAACAACAACAACATATATGCTCATTAAGCAACAACAAGACATCTCCTCATAAACAACAACAACAACACCAGATCTCCTCATTAAACAACAACAACATATCTCCTCATTAAACAACAACAACAACACCAGATCTCCTCATTAAACAACAACAACAACAACAACAACAACAGATCTCCTCATTAAACAACAACAACAACACCATATCTCCTCATTAAACAACAACAACAACATATCTCCTCATTAAACAACAACAACAACACCAGATCTCCTCATTAAACAACAACAACAACATATCTCCTCATTAAACAACAACAACAACACCAGATCTCCTCATTAAACAACAACAACAACAACAACAACAACAGATCTCCTCATTAAACAACAACGACATATCTCCTCATTAAACAACAACAACAGATCTCCTCATTAAACAACAACAACAACATATCGCCTCATTAAACAAGAACAACAACAACAACAATAGATCTCCTCATTAAACAACAACAACAGATCTCCTCATTAAACAACAACAGCTGCTCTCAGTTAAATCAGTGAGTTAATTTACGATATTTGACTCATCAATAGAAATTCAGATGAACATACTGCTGAAATTGTGTGTTTTTTTTCATTGATAATTTCCATCTGAAACATGAAATAAAAAAGAGCCATTTAATACATGGGTTGTTATATTGTTTCATTGACCTCTTTACAAATCAATAGGTTCAAACTACAAAACAAGACAAAACACCTATGTTGAGAATATAATTTCAACACAATGAAACTGGACCCATTATTAGTTATGTCCTCATGCAGAGTGTAGAGGGCCTTCTGACTGTTAGTTAGTTAGTTATGTTCTCATGCAGAGTGTAGAGGGCCTTCTGACTGTTAGTTAGTTAGTTATGTTCTCATGCAGAGTGTAGAGGGCCTTCTGACTGTTAGTTAGTTAGTTATGTTCTCATGCAGAGTGTAGAGGGCCTTCTGATTGTTAGTTAGTTAGTTAGTTAGTTAGTTAGTTAGTTAGTTATGTCCTCATGCAGAGTGTAGAGGGCCTTCTGACTGTTAGTTAGTTAGTTAGTTATGTTCTCATGCAGAGTGTAGAGGGCCTTCTGACTGTTAGTTAGTTAGTTAGTTAGTTAGTTAGTTAGTTAGTTATGTCCTCATGCAGAGTGTAGAGGGCCTTCTGACTGTTAGTTAGTCAGTTATGTTCTCATGCAGAGTGTAGAGGGCCTTCTGACTGTTAGTTAGTTAGTTATGTCCTCATGCAGAGTGTAGAGGGCCTTCTGACTGTTAGTTAGTTAGTTATGTTCTCATGCAGAGTGTAGAGGGCCTTCTGACTGTTAGTTAGTTAGTTATGTTCTCATGCAGAGTGTAGAGGGCCTTCTGACTGTTAGTTAGTTAGTTATGTTCTCATGCAGAGTGTAGAGGTCCTTATGACTGTGTTTGTGTTAACTTCTTCACCAACAGAGAAACATAATCTTAGGTTTGTCATGTTCACATAGTGTTTCTATCCGCCTGCAGAATAACTAGCATAGTACATAACAAACAACTTTGTATGTGTATGTAGAGAGAAAGAGAAGTATGCAATCATGCTTTCCCCAGCTGGGCTTTGGGTGAACATAAAGCTGCTGTAAAGTGGAGAGAGTACATGGGCCTCCTGATGTCCTGCCATAGCTCTATGAGCTTCTCTAAGTGGAATTGTTAACTATGGGACCCCTTCACAGCAAGGAGCTGGTGTGTAAATAACAAAGCAGGTCTGGGCCTGGGTCGGCCTGGGCCTAGGACAGGACACGCGGGACAAGGTTGTCCCAGTTCAACCGCTAAATGGAGGACAGAGAGACACGGAGAGAACATGGAGCGAGAGCGAGGGGAGAAGAAACATGACATCCTGAGATGAAGAATGATTTGTTTGAATGTAAGCATCACCTTTATTTTATCTGAGAATGTATTTGTGTTTTTGAATGGTTATTGCTTGAATGGTTACTGGTTGAATGGAAAATTTCTAGATTTTTCAAGCAATTTGATCCATATAGTGGAGATTGTCTTGCTGTTGGATATTGTGTAAGTAATTTAAATTAATTAAATAAAAATGAAACCATATCTAAATACTGTATATGGAAAATAGGAGGTTAGTGGCACCATTATAATGAGCCTCCACTGATATGGAACTACATAAATAGAAATTATAATATAATTTGAAAATATCCTAACTTGACTGCAGAACAAACCAGGTTTTAGAAAAAAAAACATGTATTAGGTGTGGGTTAAATTAGCTAATGCATACTTATTTGAACAAGGAATAGTGACTTTGCATAATCATTGCTAGTTGTTTTTTTTGTAAGGATAACGTCAATGGTAAATGATTAATTATTAATAAAATCTAGTCTTAATGTTTTGAAAACGGTCAATTTAAACATTTCTACCTACTGTCTACCATGATGGTCATGCCATATTGTCCCGTTATTTGTGGTTTGCTGTAATATTTAACCGTGTGAGATCCACTGTTGCAAAAAATACAATGTTTCCCTGAATGACATTGTGTACAGGTCCTAAACAAATAATGCATGTTCACCACTTCCTAGTTCATCTCCTTTAGTAGTATTTTTTTTACCTGTCCGCTCATCTGACACCTCACTGGTCCCCTGTCCGCTCATCTGACACCTCACTGGACCCCTGTCCACTCATCTGACACCTCACTGGTCCCCTGTCCGCTCATCTGACACCTCACTGGTCCCCTGTCCGCTCATCTGACACCTCACTGGTCCCCTGTCCGCTCATCTGACACCTCACTGGTCCACTGTCCGCTCATCTGACACCTCACTGGTCCCCTGTCCACTCATCTGACACCTCACTGGTCCCCTGTCCGCTCATCTGACACCTCACTGGTCCCCTGTCCGCTCATCTGACACCTCACTGGTCCCCTGTCCACTCATCTGACACCTCACTGGTCCCCTGTCCACTCATCTGACACCTCACTGGTCCCCTACACAAGCATATGTTGTAAACCATCCATTCAAGTCCATACCTTGAAATATTTGTTCATGTATTCTCTAAGATTTAGTGATTATGTAAAAAAAAAAAAAATATTGAGAAAAACATTCTGAGCCAGAGCTAGAGTTAGTTTTGTAAGTGTTGAAAAAACACAACATTGAGCTTAAAAACTGAGACATAGGGCCATATTCATACACTGATGGACAAGTTAGAGAGATTGTTGCCCTTCTAAAGTCTTCGTAGAATCCTGCCATTGACGACCATTCATTCATTTTATGGTAAAGAAGTAAGAGAGAAGGTTATCTCTCCAAATTAAGCCAGAAAGAAATGAAATATTACTGAGAGTTAGTTAGATGTTCTACGTACATTTTTGATAGCAAAATGTATTTATTTGGCTATTTCAGTCAAAATATGACTTAATTTCAGATGCATATACCATTAGGCAATATTATCCATCAGATGTAAAGGCCTTTGATCCATTTTGATTTGAAGGTTAATAATGTTTTCCTCATTCGGATCAATGCTTGGGTCTCATAGGGTTCACCACAACTTTGACCTTATTTGTTACGGGATGTTGATGATTTGTACATTTTGAAATGTAATCACAAATTGTTTAAAAAATATATTATTCATAAAAAAAACAGTATTAATAAAATAATTGAGTTTTTTTAACTTTCTGTTTTCTAAACTTTCTAATAGGTCAGCAGCTTTATAAATATGATTTAACTTTCACAATAAACTTTAACAAGCTGTTATTTTATACTGTAAGCAGTATTCACATATTTCTGATAATCTTTCAAGTAACATTTATGTTTTTATGGAAGCATTGAAATTATCTCTGTAAATACTGAACAAAAATAAAAACGCAACATGCAACAATTTAAGCTTCAAGTTCCTTGGCGTACACATCACTGACAAACTGAAATGGTCCACACAGACAGTGTGGTGAAGAAGGAGCAACAGCACCTCTTCAACCTCAGGAGGCTGAAGAAATTTGGCTTGGCGCCTAAAACCCTCACAAACTTTTACATATGCACAATTGAGAGCAACCGCAGGGCTTTCCAGAGGGTGGTGCGGTCTACCCAACGCATTACCAGGGGCCTTTTCACCCCGCTATCATCCAGCAGTGCAACTGAAAAACAGCTTCTAGGCCATCAGACTGTTAAATAGCCATCACTAGCACATTAGAAGCTGCTGCCTATAGACATAGACTAGAAATCACTGTCCATTTGAAGAAATGGAGCACTACTCACTTTAATAATGTTTACATATCTTGCATTACTCATGTTTATACTGTATTCTAACTATTCTACTGTATTTTAGTCAATGCCACTCTGACATTGCTCATACACATTTGTGTATATTCTTATTTCCATTCCTTACTTAGATGTCTATGTTGTGAAATTACTTGTTAGATATTACTGCACTGTCGGAGCTAGAAACACAAGCATTTCGCATTTCGCTACACCCGCAATAACATCTGCTAAACACATGTATGTGACCAATAACATTTCATTTGATTTGATATGCATTTCTAAGATTTTACTAAGCTAGAGTTCAAATAAGAACATCTGTCAATTTAAATACATTAATTAGTCCCTAATCTATGGATGTCACATGACTGGAAATATTGTTGATCCAGAGCATCCCAAACATGCTCAATGGGTGGCATGTCTGGTGAGTATGCAGGCCATGGAATAACTTTTTCAGCTTCCAGGAATTGTGTACAGATCCTTGCGACATGGGGCCAGCCGTGCATTATCATTCTGAAACGAGGTGATGGCGGCGGATGAATGGCACGAAGTGTGTACCATTGTGTGTGTCTCTGTCTGTCTGTCAATGTCTTCATGTATCTTGGCCAACCCTGAGCCCAGCCGGTCTGTCTCCTGTGAACATCCCTGTAAAAGCTGTTCTGCTCTAGGGGACCCTCTGGCACTACAGGGATTTGCTGTACAGGGGAGAAATGTAGAAATGAAAGAGATGTAGAGAGATAGAGAGATATATAGAGAGAGAGAGATACTGTTTACTGTACATTTTTTATTGTTTATTTCACTAGCTTTGGAAATTTAAAGCAATTAAATTAAATTGAAATATGAGAGAGAAAGAGATATAAAGCTAGCGATAGAGAGAGAGAGGAAGATAGAGAGAGAGAGGAAGATAGAGAGAGAGGAAGATAGAGAGAGAGGAAGATAGAGAGAGAGGAAGATAGAGAGAGAGGAAGATAGAGAGAGAGAGGAAGATAGATAGAGAGAGAGAGGAAGATAGAGAGAGAGAGAGAGGAAGATAGAGAGAGAGAGGAAGATAGAGAGAGAGGAAGATAGAGAGAGAGGAAGATAGAGAGAGAGAGGAAGATAGAGAGAGAGGAAGATAGAGAGAGAGAGGAAGATAGAGAGAGAGGAAGATAGAGAGAGAGGAAGATAGAGAGAGAGGAAGATAGAGAGAGAGGAAGATAGAGAGAGAGAGGAAGATAGAGAGAGAGAGGAAGATAGAGAGAGAGGAAGATAGAGAGAGAGGAAGATAGAGAGAGAGAGGAAGATAGAGAGAGAGAGGAAGATAGAGAGAGAGGAAGATAGAGAGAGAGGAAGATAGAGAGAGAGGAAGATAGAGAGAGAGGAAGATAGAGAGAGAGGAAGATAGAGAGAGAGAGGAAGATAGAGAGAGAGAGGAAGATAGAGAGAGAGGAAGATAGAGAGAGAGAGGAAGATAGAGAGAGAGAGGAAGATAGAGAGAGAGAGGAAGATAGAGAGAGAGGAAGATAGAGAGAGAGGAAGATAGAGAGAGAGGAAGATAGAGAGAGATGGATGCAAGCTCTGTGTTCTGCTGCCCTCCGATGGCGGCCTGGACTAACTGAACTCGACAGGACTAACTGGACTGACTTGACTGACTGGACTGACTTGACTGACTTGACTGTCTGGACTGAACTGGACTTAATGAACTGGACTGACTGGACTAGACTGACTGGACTAGACTGACTGGACTACCTGGACTGGACTCACTGAACTGGACTAAACTGAATTTGACTGACTGAACTGGACTTACTGTACTGGACTAACTGGACTAACTGGACTACACTGGACTGGACTGGACTTGACTGACTGTACTGGACTAATTGGACTAGACTGGAATGAACTGGACTGGAATGACTGATTGGACCATCTGGACTGGACTGGACTGGACTGGACTGGACAAGACTAGACTGGACTGGACTAAACTAAACTGACTTGACTGGTCTGGACTGGACTGGACTGGACAGACCTGGACGGACTGAACTGGACTGGATGAGACTGAATGGACTGGAATGACTGATTGACTGGACTGGACAAACTGGACTGAACTAGACTGGATTGAATGGACTGACTGGACTGACTGGACTGGACAAACTGGACTGACTGGACTGACTGGACAAACTGGACTGACTGGACTGACTGGACTGACTGGAATGACTGATTGACTGGACTGGACAAACTGGACTGACTGAACTAGACTGGATTGAATGGACTGACTGGACTGACTGGACTGGACAAACTGGACTGAACTAGACTGGATTGAATGGACTGAACTAGACTGGATTGAATGGACTGAACTAGACTGGATTGAATGGACTGAACTAGACTGGATTGAATGGACTGAACTAGACTGGATTGAATGGACTGACTGGACTGGACAAACTGGCCTGACTGGACAAACTGGCCTGACTGGACAAACTGGACTGACTGGACTGACTGGACTGGACAGAACTGGACTAGAGTATTTGGACTGAACAGGACTGACTCGACTGATTGACTGGAATGGACTGGACTAATTGGACAGACATAACTGGACTGGACTAACTGAACTGATCTAAACTGACTGGACAGACTGGACTGGACTAGACTGAACTTGACTCCACTGAACTTACTGACTGACTGAACTGGACTGAACTTATTGAACCGAACTGGACTAAACTGGACATACTGAACTGTCTGGACTAGACTGGCTGGACTGGACTGGACTGGACTATCTGGACTTATTGAACTGTTTGGACTAGACTGGCTGGACTAGACTGGACTGGACTATCTGGACTTATTGAACTGTTTGGACTAGACTGGCTGGACTAGACTGGACTGGACTATCTGGACTTATTGAACTGTTTGGACTAGACTGGCTGGACTAGACTGGACTGGACTATCTGGACTTATTGAACTGTTTGGACTAGACTGGCTGGACTAGACTGGACTGGACTATCTGGACTTATTGAACTGTCTGGACTAGACTGACTGGACTGGACTGGACTGGACTATCTGGACTTATTGAACTGTTTGGACTAGACTGGCTGGACTGGACTGGACTGGACTATCTGGACTTATTGAACTGTTTGGACTAGACTGGCTGGACTGGACTGGACTGGACTATCTGGACTTATTGAACTGTCTGGACTAGACTGGCTGGACTAGACTGGACTGGATTAAACTGGACTAGACTGGACTGGACTGGCCAGAGGCCTCTACAGGGGAATTCACATTAAGCCATGTCAGTGTTGTGGAATTGGTTGGAAACAGATGTAGCTATGCGCTACCATGCTGGATCCTCGGTCTGGCCCTTCTGCCTGCTTCACCACTGGAGATGAGAAAATGTGTACTGTTATAGAGTAATGAACACATTTACACACATGACCCCCCCGCCCCGCCTCCCCCACACTCACACACACACATAGATAAATGTAGACAGTCTGCAAAGGCCCAGATGGCTCCGTCACAATAGCCATGGCAGGCAGCAGCCTTTGATGGCTGTGAGTGATTGATTTCAGGCTTGACTGGCTCTGATACAGTCAACTCAGGATGCGCCAGGCAACCAGCCAGACAGACCGTCAGGGCTTTAGGAGAGGACCAGGCAGGCTGCCATCCAGCCAGTCAGGGCTTTAGAAGAGAACCATCCAGCCAACCATCTAGCCAGCCAGGGCTTTAGGAGAGAACAAGCCACATACACACACATCGTGTTCCTGAGGACACATTTGCCCCGCTGTTATCTCTGTAATGACAGGGTTACCACAAAGTAATCTCCGTAATGACAGGGTTACCATGGAGTCATCTCCGTAATGACAGGTTCATCACAGAGGCATCTCCGTAACGACAGGCTTACCACACAGTCATATATGTAATGCGCCCCAACTCATCGAGGCTGACAATCACTGACACCACGACACGATACTAAAATCAATTAAAACCTTTTCACTAAACAAGACCCCTTGATCCCCAATACCTCGCTAACCGAGTGGAGTCAGTTAGTTCTGAGATGTCAATACCGAAATGTTAAACTGCCCCGGAGTCAGTCAGTCCTGAGATGTCATTACCGTTACATAATGTTATACTGCCCCAGAGTCAGTCAGCCCTGAAACATCATTACCGTAGTGTTCAACTGCCTCAGAATCAGTCAGTCCTGAGACTTCACTACCATTACATAATGTTCAACTGCCGCTGAATCAGTCAGTCCTGAGACGTCATTACCGTAATGTTCTACTGCCTCAGAATCAGTCAGTCCTGAGACGTCATTACCATTACATAATGTTTAACTGTCCCAGTCAGTCACTCCTGAGATGTCACTACTATAATGTTCAATTGCCCCAGAGTCAGTCAGTACTGAGACGTCATTACCATTACATAATGTTTAACTGTCCCAGTCAGTCACTCCTGAGATGTCACTACTATAATGTTCAATTGCCCCAGAGTCAGTCAGTACTGAGACGTCATTACCGTTACATAATGTTCAACTTCCCCAGAGTCAGTCAGTCCTGAGACATCATTACCGTAATGTTCAACTGCCCCATAGTCAGTCAGTCCTGAGATGTCATTACTATTACAAAATGTTCAACTGCCCCGGAGTCAGTCAGTCCTGAGACATCATTACCGTAATGTTCAACTGCCCCAGAGTCAGTCAGCCTGAGACGTCATTATCGTAATGTTCACCTGTCCCGGAGTCAGTCAGTCCTGACACGTCATAATCGTAATGTTCAACTGCCCTGTCACCTCAGTAACATGTGGTCTGACACTTCGCCTAGTCATTACAACCTGTACACTTCTTAAAGGCTATCATGTTTGAGTATCTAATCAGGCGGTATAATCGGCCACAATAAATACATCATACTTCAGTCAGTGTCTCCATAGTGATGGCATTACCATGGTAATAGTACTGCATTAATCACAGTGATGACATGGTTGCCGGGCAGGTACAGTTCACATCTCATTTCCATAATTAACATCAGTTGTTATTTCCCTGTTTGTCGCGTCATTTAATTGCCAGTTTATTTATGATTTCGAAGTCGAGTCTCGTCTTGCATAATTTATCAGTAAGTAGTACATGTTTATGTAATGGTTTCGTCGAATTACAAATGTTATATTTATTTAGGATTACATTTTAATGCGTCACGCCCGAGATTGTTTGCTTGAAATCGATTTGCATACAGTAACTGTGTAGCCCAGCTATAGACCTGGAGGTTCATATTCACGTAATGCAGTTCACAGTGGAACAGTGGAGGAAAGGAGAAGATAGAGAAATGGAGAGAGTTGGTGTAACAATATCACCTAGACTCTAACCCTCAGCACAATAAAGCCAGTCTGTTGCAGATGGCTAAATAATAAGCTGAATGAGCCACAGACATATTGAAGGGTCAGAGGCTATATGTAAATTAAGACCATACAGTTAAGTCAAATCCAACTTTATTGGTCGCATACAAATATTTTGTAGATGTTATCGCAGGCGCAGCGAATTGCTTTTGATTTTCTAGCGTAAACTCTACACTAATACCTAACAATACAAAGCAATACACACAAATTCAATAAAAATTATAAAACGAGTCCTGAATATAAATATATACACCGAGCGTACAAAACATTACGCTCGGTAATGACATAGACTGACCAAGTGAACACAGGTGAAAGATCTGATCCCTTATTGATGCCAGTTGATAAATGCACTTCAATCAGTGCAGATGAAGGGGAGGAGACAGGTTAAAGTAGTATTTTTAAGCCTTGGGAGATGGTGGAATAATAGATACTTGGCTAGATGGTGGAATAATAGATACTTGGCTAGATGGTGGAATAATAGATACTTGGCTAGATGGTGGAATAATAGATACTTGGCTAGATGGTGGAATAAAAGATACTTGGCTAGATGGTGGAATAATAGATACTTGGCTAGATGGTGGAATAAAAGATACTTGGCTAGATGGTGGAATAAAAGATACTTGGCAAGATGGTGGAATAATAGATACTTGGCTAGATGGTGGAATAATAGATACTTGGCTAGATGGTGGAATAAAAGATACTTGGCAAGATGGTGGAATAATAGATAACAGTCTAGATGGTGGAATAATAGATACTTGGCTAGATGGTGGAATAAAAGATACTTGGCTAGATGGTGGAATAATAGATACTTGGCTAGATGGTGGAATAATAGATACTTGGCTAGATGGTGGAATAAAAGATACTTGGCTAGATGGTGGAATAATAGATACTTGGCTAGATGGTGGAATAAAAGATACTTGGCAAGATGGTGGAATAAAAGATACTTGGCTAGATGGTGGAATAATAGATACTTGGCTAGATGGTGGAATAAAAGATACTTGGCAAGATGGTGGAATAAAAGATACTTGGCAAGATGGTGGAATAATAGATAATAGTCTAGATGGTGGAATAATAGATACTTGGCTAGATGGTGGAATAAAAGATACTTGGCTAGATGGTGGAATAATAGATACTTGGCTAGATGGTGGAATAATAGATACTTGGCTAGATGGTGGAATAATAGATACTTGGCTAGATGGTGGAATAAAAGATAAGAGTCTAGATGGTGGAATAATAGATAAGAGTCTAGATGGTGGGATAATAGATAAGAGTCTAGATGGTGGAATAATAGATAAGAGTCTAGATGGTGGGATAATATATAAGAGTCTAGATGGTGGGATAATATATAATAGTCTAGATGGTGGGAAAATATATAATATATAATAGTCTAGATGTTGGGATAATATATAATATATAATAGTCTAGATGCTGGGATCATAGATAATAGATAATAGTCTAGATGGTGGAATAATATATAATAGATAATAGTCTAGATGGTGGGATAATATATAATAGATAATAGTCTAGATGCTGGGATAATATATAATAGTCTAGATGGTGGGATAATATATAATAGATAATAGTCTAGATGGTGGGATAATATATAATATATAATAGTCTAGATGGTGGAATAATATATAATAGATAATAGTCTAGATGGTGGGATAATATATAATATATAATAGTCTAGATGGTGGGATAATATATAATATATAATAGTCTATATGGTGGGATAATATATAATATATAATAGTCTAGATGTTGGGATATTATATAATAGATAATAGTCTAGATGGTGGGATAATATATAATATATAATAGTCTAGATGGTGGGATAATATATAATAGTCTAGATGGTGGGATAATATATAATATATAATAGTCTAGATGCTGGGATAATATATAATAGTCTAGATGGTGGGATAATATATAATAGATAATAGTCTAGATGCTGGGATAATATATAATAGTCTAGATGGTGGGATAATATATAATAGATAATAGTCTAGATGCTGGGATAATATATAATATATAATAGGCTAGATGGTGGGATAATATATAATAGATAATAGTCTAGATGGTGGGATAATATATAATAGATAATAGTCTAGATGGTGGGATAATATATAATAGATAATAGTCTAGATGGTGGGATAATATATAATAGATAATAGTCTAGATGGTGGGATAATATATAATAGATAATAGTCTAGATGGTGGGATCATAGATAATAGGCTAGATGCTGGGATCATAGATAATATATAATAGGCTAAGTAGTGCACAAACAACCAGCCTGGTCTCATAGACTAGAATATATCCAGGACACTCAAATTATTATGATAGATCTCTTCGGGAAGAAGAAAGGCGGGGGTATATGTTTCATGATTAACTTCTCATGGTGTGATTGTGATAACATACAGAAACTCAAGTCCTTTTGTTCACCCGACCTAGAATACCTCACAATCAAATGCCGACCGTATTACCTCCCAATAAAAATATCTTTGCTTATAGTCACAGCCGTATATAGTCCCCTCAAGCCGATACGACGGCCCTCAATGAACTACACTAGACTTTATGCAAACTGGAAACCACATATCCTGAGGCTGCATTTATTGTATCCAGGGATTTTAACAAAGCAAATTTGAAGAAAAAGCTACTGAGGTTCTACCAACACATCGACTGTAGCACTCGCTCTGAGAAAACATTGGACCACTGCTACTCAGCTTTTCTAAATGTATACATGGCCCTCCCCCACCCTCACAACAAATCTGATCACGACTCTGTTTTGCTCCTCCCTTCCTATTGGCAGAAACTAAAACAGGAAGTACCCGTGCTAAGGACTATTTAACGCTGGTCTGACCAATCAGAATTCATGCTTCAGATTATTTTTGATCACATGGACTTGTATATGTTCCGGGTAGCCTCTGAGAATAACATTGACGAATACACGGATACGGTGACTGAGTTCATCATGAAGTGCATAGCAGATGTTGTACCCATCAAGGCTTTTAGAGATATTTGTGTAACCATTTCCAACTTTATGCAATGCAACCATTCTTAATCTTAGGTCTTCTGAGATCTCTTTTGTCCCAGGCATGTTTCACATCAGGAAATGCTTCTTATGAAATACAAATTATAATGTGAGTGTTTTTTATAGGGCAGGGCAGCTCTAACCAACATCTCCAATCTCGTCTCATTGATTGGACTCCAGGTTAGCTGACTCCTGACTCCAATTAGCTTTTGGTGAAGTCATTAGCCTAGGGGTTCACATACTTTTTCCAACTTACACTGTGAATGTTTAAATAATGTGAATGTCTATCAACCCAAAAGTTGCATTTTCAAGTCACATCCCGGATATCTTCAGTATTTTAGCTTATTAGCAACTTTGCAACTACTTACTACTTTGTATGAACTCTTAGCACATGTAAGCTAACCCGTCCCCTGACCTTAACCCTTTGACTTTACCCTAACCCCCTAGCCTAGATAACGTTATCCACCTGGCTAACGTTAGCGTAAGCCACCTAGCCACCTAGTTTATGTTGGCCATAACAAATTGCAATTCCTAACATACAGTATAATACGTATTTCAAATTCGTGACATATTGTACGAGTTGTAATTCGTAACATGTCATACATATTGCAAATTCATAACATATTGTATGAGTTGTAATTCGTAACATATCATACATGTTGCAATTCGTAACATATTGTACGAGTTGTAATTCATAACATATCATACATATTTCAAATTCGTAACATATTGTACGAGTTGTAATTCATAACATATCATACATATTTCAAATTCATAACATATTGTACCTAATTGAGGGAGACAGATTAAGGTTTACTATGTTACATAACCTGAGTCCATGGAACAAAACCTGATAAGATTTTTTACAATAACAATTACTAGTTACTGATACTAATACTTGTAATGTATATGAATTTAATGGTGGTTTACTGAATATTTACTTACCTGTTTATTTCACATTATATTTTGCCAAGTAACTGGAGTACTTTCACTGATGTTTACAGGAAGAAATGTCCAAGATGATGTTTATAGGGAGGAATGTCCAAGATGATGTTTACAGGGAGGAATGTCCAAGATGATGTTTACAGGAAGGAATGTCCAAGATGATGTTTACAGGGAGGAATGTCCAAATTGATGTTTACAGGGAGGAATGTCCAAGTTGATGTTTACAGGGAGGAATGTCCAAGTTGATGTTTACAGGGAGGAATGTCCAAGTTGATGTTTACAGGGAGGAATGTCCAAGTTGATGTTTATAGGGAGGAATGTCCAAGATGATGTTTATAGGGAGGAATGTCCAAGTTGATGTTTATAGGGAGGAATGTCCAAATTGATGTTTACAGGAAGGAATGTCCAAGATGATGTTTACAGGAAGGAATGTCCAAGATGATGTTTACAGGAAGGAATGTCCAAGATGATGTTTACAGGGAGGAATGTCCAAATTGATGTTTACAGGGAGGAATGTCCAAGATGATGTTTATAGGAAGGAATGTCCAAGATGATGTTTACAGGAAGGAATGTCCAAGATGATGTTTACAGGAAGGAATGTCCAAGATGATGTTTACAGGGAGGAATGTCCAAATTGATGTTTACAGGGAGGAATGTCCAAGTTGATGTTTACAGGGAGGAATGTCCAAGTTGATGTTTACAGGGAGGAATGTCCAAGTTGATGTTTACAGGGAGGAATGTCCAAGTTGATGTTTACAGGGAGGAATGTCCAAGTTGATGTTTATAGGGAGGAATGTCCAAGATGATTTTTATAGGGAGGAATGTCCAAGTTGATGTTTATAGGGAGGAATGTCCAAATTGATGTTTACAGGAAGGAATGTCCAAGATGATGTTTACAGGGAGGAATGTCCAAATTGATGTTTACAGGGAGGAATGTCCAAGTTGATGTTTACAGGGAGGAATGTCCAAGTTGATGTTTACAGGGAGGAATGTCCAAGTTGATGTTTATAGGGAGGAATGTCCAAGATGATGTTTATAGGGAGGAATGTCCAAGTTGATGTTTATAGGGAGGAATGTCCAAGATGATGTTTATAGGAAGGAATGTCCAAGATGATGTTTACAGGGAGGAATGTCCAAGATGATGTTTACAGGAAGGAATGTCCAAATTGATGTTTACAGGGAGGAATGTCCAAGATGATGTTTATAGGAAGGAATGTCCAAGTTGATGTTTACAGGGAGGAATGTCCAAGATGATGTTTATAGGAAGGAATGTCCAAGTTGATGTTTACAGGAAGGAATGTCCAAGTTGATGTTTACAGGGAGGAATGTCCAAGATGATGTTTACAGGAAGGAATGTCCAAGATGATGTTTATAGGGAGGAATGTCCAAGTTGATGTTTACAGGGAGGAATGTCCAAGATGATGTTTATAGGAAGGAATGTCCAAGTTGATGTTTACAGGGAGGAATGTCCAAGATGATGTTTATATGAAGGAATGTCCAAGTTGATGTTTACAGGGAGGAATGTCCAAATTGATGTTCATAAGGAGGAATGTCCACATTCATGTTTGTAGGGAGGAATTTCCAAGTTTATGTTTATAGGGAGGAATGTCCAAGTGTATTTTCATAAGGAGGAATGTCCAAGTTGATGTTTATAGGGAGAATGTCCAAGTTTATGTTTATAGGGAGAATGTCCAAGTTGATGTTTATAGGGAGGAATGTCCAAGATGATGTTTATAGGGAGGAATGTCCAAGTTGATTTTCATAAGGAGGAATGTCCAAGTTGATGTTTATAGGGAGAATGTCCAAGTTGATGTTTGTAGGGAGGAATGTCCAAGTTGATGTTTATAGGGAGGAATGTCCAAGATGATGTTTATAGGGAGGAATGTCCAAGTTGATTTTCATAAGGAGGAATGTCCAAGTTGATGTTTATAGGGAGGAATGTCCAAGTTGATGTTTATAGGGAGAATGTCCAAGTTGATGTTTATAGGGAGGAATGTCCAAGATGATGTTTGTAGGGAGGAATGTCCACATTCGTGTTTGTAGGGAGGAATGTCCAAGTTGATGTTTATAGGGAGAATGTCCAAGTTGATGTTTATAGGGAGGAATGTCCAAGTTGATGTTTATAGGGAGAATGTCCAAGTTGATGTTTATAGGGAGGAATGTCCAAGATGATGTTTGTAGGGAGGAATGTCCACATTCGTGTTTGTAGGGAGGAATGTCCAAGTTGATGTTTATAGGGAGAATGTCCAAGTTGATGTTTGTAGGGAGGAATGTCCAAGTTGATGTTCATAGGGAGAATGTCAAAGTTGATGTTTGTAGGGAGGAATGTCCAAGTTGATATTTAAAGGGAGGAATGTCCAAGTTGATGTTTATAGGAAGGAATGTCCAAGTTGCAGACTTGTTTTACTCCAGATGAGAGAGACGAAGAGGAAGAGGAAGATAGAGAGATATAGAGAGACAGACAGAAAAAGAGAGAACGAGAGAAAGAGAGAAAGAGAGAGAGGAATTGAAAGAGACGGACAGAGAGAGGGGGTATCATCTGAACACAAGCAACCATGCCTCCAACACAAACACGCGCACACTTACACACACATATGCACACGCACAAACACACAAACACACACACACACACACACACACACACACACACACACACACACACACACACACACACACACACACACACACACATACATATCTCTTTGGAGACTGAGGTGAGTGAGAGGGCAGGGCACCTGGGGAGTATGGCATGTGTTCTCCGTGGGCCTCCTGTGGACCTGGGGTCAAAGTAAATAAAGGAGCCAAGTCCACAAATCCACCGCCTCCCCCCCTCGCCCCCTCAACACAACCCTCTCGCCTCCCCCTCGCCCCCTCAACCCAACCCCCTCGACCCCCCCTCGTCCAGCCCCCCTCCACATTTTGTTACGTTACAGCCTTATTCTAAAATGTATTAAATAAAAAATGTTGTTCAGCAATCTACACACAATTCCCAATAATGACAAAGCGAAAACAGGTTAAGAAATGTTTGCAAATGTATTACATATAAAAAACAGAAATACCTTATTTACATAAGTATTCAGACCCTTTGCTATGAGACTCGAAATTGAGCTCAGGGGCATCCTGTTTCCATTGATCATCCTTGAGATGTTTCTACAACTTGATTGGAGTCTACCTGTGGTCAATTCAATTCATTGGACATGATTTGGAAAGGTGACCAAGAACCTGATGGTCAATCTGACAGAGCTCTAGAGTTCCTTCAAGAATGACAACCCTCTCTGCAGCACTCCACCAATCAGGTGGCCAGGCGGAAGCCACTCCTCAGTAAAAGGCACATGACAGCTGGCTTGGAGTCTGCCAAAAGGAACCTATAGACTCTCAGACCATGAGAAACACGATTCTCTGGTCTGATGAAACCAAGATTGAACTCTTTGGTCTGAATGCCAAGCGTCACGTCTGGAGGAATCCTGGCACCATCCCTACGGTGAAGCATGGTGGTGGCAGCATCATGCTGTGGGGATGTTTTTCAGCAGCAGGGACTGGGAGACTAGTCAGGATCGAGGGAAAAGTACAGAGAGATACTTGATGAAAACATGCTCAGGACCTCAGACTGGGGCGAAGTTTCAATTTCCAACCAGACAACAACCTTAAGCACACAGTCAAGAAAATGCAGGAGTGAGTGGCCCAGCCAGAGCCCGGACTTGAACGATCGAACATCTCTGGAGAGACCTGAAAATAGCTGTGCAGCAACACTCCCCATCCGACCTGACAGAGCTTGAGAAGATCTACAAATGAATGAAAGAAACTCCCCAAATATAGTGTGGCAAATTTTCAGCGTCATTTTATTTGTTTAACCTTTGTTTAACTAGGCAAGTCAGTTAAGAACAAATTCTTATTTACAATGACGGCCTACCTACAGGGTCAGCCATAGCAGTACTGTGCACCTGGAGCAAATTAAGGTTAAGTGGCTTGCTAAAGGACACATCGACAGATTTTTCACCTAGTCAGCCCGGGAATTCAAACCAGCGACCTTTCGGTTACTGGCCCAACGCTCTAACCGCTGAGCTACCTGTCATACCCAAGAAGATTCAAGGCTGTAAACGCTGCCAAAGCTGCTTCAACAAGTGCTGAGTATATAAATTAGCTACATTTTCAAAAATCCAGTTTTTTGCTTTGTCATTATGGGTGGTAACTTTGTCATTATTGGTGGTAACTTTGTCATTATGCGATATTGTGTGCAGATTAAGGAGGGAAAAAACACAATTTTAGAATAAGGTTGTAACCTAACAACATGTGGAAAAAGTCAAGGGGTCTGAGGCTGTAACCTAACAACATGTGGAAAAAGTCAAGGGGTCTGAGACTGTAACCTAACAACATGTGGAAAAAGTCAAGGGGTCTGAGACTGTAACCTAACAACATGTGGAAAAAGTCAAGGGGTCTGAGGCTGTAACCTAACAACATGTGGAAAAAGTCAAGGGGTCTGAGACTGTAACCTAACAACATGTGGAAAAAGTCAAGGGGTCTGAGGCTGTAACCTAACAACATGTCGAAAACGTCAAGGGGTCTGAGGCTGTAACCTAACAACATGTCGAAAAAGTCAAGGGGTCTGAGGCTGTAACCTAACAACATGTGGAAAAAGTCAAGGGGTCTGAGGCTGTAACCTAACAACATGTCGAAAAAGTCAAGGGGTCTGAACACTTTCCGAAAGCTCTGTATATTGACTATGAGGTTATAGTATGGTGACAATGATTTAGGGTGTGTGTAGCGGTTAGTGGTCATGACCCGTGAGCCCCAGATTTTAATATTTTTGGGCAGGGCTTGCCTGTTTGCATGTTATTTTGACATTAATAGGTGTCACATATCAGTTTGCTAACAATGTAATAAAAATATATAATCATTGAGTTAATGAGGATCGGATCCTTTTTTCGTCTAAAATGACAAACCCAAATCTAACTGCCTGTAGCTCAGGACCTGAAGCAAGTATATGCATTATCTACCAGAAAGGAAACACTTTGAAGTTTGTGGAAATGTGAAATTAATGTAGGAGAATATAACACATTAGATCTGGTCAAAGATAATACAAACAAAAAAACATGCGATTTCTATTTTTGTATTTATTTATCATCTTTGAAATGCAAGAGAAAGGCCAGGCAGTGATGGAGGATTCTAGATGTAATTTAGATGTTGTCCACCAGATGGCAGCAGTGCGTGTGCAAGGTTTCAGACTGATCCAGTGAAGAATTACATCACTACACAAGTTTTCCCAAATGTGTCGAATTGGTTTTCAAGTACATAACAATAGAGAACATAGGAAATACAAAATGTAAGTTTGCACACTCACAGGAATGTCATTCAGAAAAGACACTAATCTTCACATGTCTAAATGGCCGGGCAGGGTGGGGGTGGAGCCAGAGGTCAAACTATAGAACCCAGTTCCTACATTTGAATCTAAAATCTGCTTAAAAAAAAAATAACTACACTACATTTTATCCCTGGGACGCTCAGGATGACGAATCAGAGCAAGATTACTGAATGTAAGTACATTATTCATCTTCAAACAATAGCATTTTATTTTATAGCTGTATATAAATGTTGGGACCCCTTGCACAAAGAAAGAGCCCATCGGCTTCTAGCTCCTACAGGCCTGAGAAACCACCCCTCTCCTACAGGCCTGAGAAACCACCCCTCTCCTACAGGCCTGAGAAACCACCCCTCTCCTACAGGCCTGAGAAACCACCCCTCTCCTACAGGCCTGAGAAACCACCCCTCTCCTACAGGCCTGAGAAACCACTCCTCTTCTCAAGTCCTGATCATGAAGATTCTCAACTTTCAAGGCAAAGTCTGAGTGACGCGGAAAGCCAGGGCTAAGGGCAAGGTGATGTACGGGGACCAATAGATCATGTTCTTCCCTGACCTATCCGCTGACCTGCACCGAAAAAGAAAAGGCTACGATGTGGTCAAACGCCAGCTCAGCTACCTCAACATTGCCTACGGAATAGCCTTCCCAGCTAAACTACGTCTGACTTACAATGGACGGTCACATGAATTTGAATCTCCCTCTCAAGCCGAGGCGTTCATCCGTGGCATACAACGTGAATCTCCTTCCTAGTCATGTTGCCGCTGTGAAGTTTACCACCACTCTGGACTACGGACAATTAAACCACCTTTGATTATGTGACTGTTGGCAAGCTAACTAACATTAGCAAATGCATTACCTCACCTATTTAGCCAGTGAGCCAGCCTTAACACATTCTGCACCACCGAGAAACATCGGGACTACTTTATATGAAGACTTACGTTTTGGTCATATCCTTAGACTAAACTGATTGACACTCACGTACAAGCCTGAAATCAACATGTGCAAAGGGCCATTGGGTAACGTAGCACATATTTAATGGTAAATATTTTTCTCACGTAGCCTGCTAATTTCTGATCTTTGATACTTTTATTGATTTGTAAGCTTATCGTGGTATAATAAGTTAACGCCATATGTATAGGATACTTTGATGTGTGGTAGCACAGATGGTAGCAGCAGATCCTATGTTGTGGATCATCTACAACTATTTTAGACTGTCCGTACTGCAACATTAACGTTAGTCAGGCTTCACTTACTAGCGTTACTGTTTAAGGTGGAGATATTCTTTGCTACTTTTCATATGAATACTACGTGATATTTCACATATCATCTTGCTAGATATGCCTTTTGTTTTGTTCGTATTGGCGGAGCAGCGTGCCATGAACCTTATCAAGAAATTCCGAAGGGACGAGGCATTCTTTGCTGATTACAAGGGCTTTATGAGTGACATCCTTAAGAAAGGGCATGACGAAGAGGTGCCACGTAGCCAGCTGCACAGAAACGATGGAAGGGTCTGGTATATACCCCATCATGGGGTCTACCACAAAAGGAAAGGGAAAATCCGAATAGTATTCGACTGTGCTGCATCATTTCAAGGTTCCTCACTCAATAAAGTGCTATTGCAAGGTCCCGACCTTACGAACACATTGCTTGGTGTCCTACTTCGTTTCCGTCAAGAACCCTTGGCACTAATGGCGGATATTGAAGGAATGTTCCACCAGGTCAATGTTCCAGAACACGACTGCGACTTCCTACGTTTCTTGTGGTGGCCCGACGGTGACATCTGTCAACCACTGGCAGAGTTCAGAATGGTGGTCCATCTCTTCGGTGCGGTCTCCTCACCCAGCTGTGCGAACTACGCCCTCAAGAAAATTGCTGATGACAACGAGGGAAAAGTTAGTGAGGATGTTCTGAACACTATACAAAGGAACTTCTATGTGGATGACTGCCTAAAGTCTGTACCTAATGAGACACAAGCCATTTTGCTGAATAGGGAACTCAGAACGGTGTGTGCAACCGGTGGATTCAAGCTCACAAAGTGGATCAGTAACAGTCGTTCTGTTCTTGCTTCAATTCCTGAAGAAGAAAGGGACAAAGAAGTAAAGCAATTTAACCTTGACCGAGACAACCTCCCAGTGGAAAGAGCTCTTGGAATTCAGTGGAATGTTGAAACTGATACATTTTCCTTTAAAATCATTGTAAAGCAACAACCACTTACCAGAAGAGGCATACTGTCTGTGGCGAATTCCATCTACGACCCTTTGGGATTTTTATCCCCATTGATTCTGCCAGCTAAGAAGATTCTTCAGGATCTTTGCAGAATCAACTATGGATGGGACGACAATATTCCAGAAGTCCATGCTCAGTCCTGGCTGGAATGGTTAAGTGACCTAGATAAACTTTCAAACTTCTACATCAGCAGATGTCTTCAACCACATGACTACGGCGAGCTGTGCACTGCACAGTTACACCACTTCTGCGATGCTAGCGAAGTAGGATATGGTACGGTAAGCTACTTGAGGCTAACAAACCGCAATGGTGATATCCATGTTGCCTTTGTAATGGGTAAGGCAAGAGTAGCTCCATTAAAACAAATGACAATACCGAGACTAGAACTTGCAGCAGCTGTTGTGGCTGTTCGCATCAACAGGATGCTAAAGGAGGGACTTGAATTGACACTTCAAGAAGCTGTCTTCTGGACAGACAGCACCTCTGTCCTGAAGTACATTGCCAATAGATGCCCTCAATCTCACACAAATTATCAAGGAACCCACCAGGTACAACCCAAAATCCGTAAACATGGGTACCATTATTGATATCATCCTGACTAACTTGCCCTCCAAATACACCTCCTCTGTTTTCAACCAGGATCTCAGCGATCACTGCCTCATCGCCTGTGTTCGCAATGGGTCAGCGGCCAAACGACCACCCCTTATCACTGTCAAACGCTCCCTAAAACACTTTTGCGAGCAGGCCTTTCTATTCGATCTGGCCCAGGTATCCTGGAAGGATATTGACCTCATCCCGTCAGTAGAGGACGCCTGGTTGTTCTTTAAAAGTGCTTTCCTCACCATCCTAAATAAGCATGCCCCTTTCAAAAAACGTAGAACTAAGAATAGATATAGCCCTTGGTTCACCCCAGACTTGACTGCACTAGACCAACACAAAAACATCCTGTGGTGCACTGCATTAGCATCGAATAGCCCCCGCGATATGCAGCTATTCAGGGAAGTCAGGAACAAGTACACCCAGTCAGTTAGAAAAGCAAAGGCCAGCTTTTTCAAACAGAAATTTGCTTCCTGTAGTACTAACTCCAAAAAGTTCTGGGACACTGTAAAGTCCATGGAGAATAAGAGCAACTCCTCCCAGTTGCCCACTGCACTGAGGCTCGGAAACACTGTTACCACCGATAAATCCACGATTATTGAAAATTTCAATAAACATTTTGCTACGGCTGGCCATGCTTTCCATCTGACTACCCCTACCCCGGTCAACAGCTCTGCACCCCCGGCAGCTACTTGCCCAAGCCCCCCCCGCTTCTCCTTCACCCAAATCCTGACAGCTGATGTTCTGAAAGAGCTGCTAAGTCTGGACCCCTACAAATCTGCTGGGCTAGATAATCTGGACCCTCTCTTTCTGAAATTATCAGCCAAAATTGTTGCAACACCTATCACTAGCTTGTTCAACCTCTCTTTCGTATCGTCTGAGATCCCTAGAGATTGGAAAGCTGCCGCGGTCATCCCCCTCTTCAAAGGAGGAGACACTCTAGACCCAAACTGTTATAGACCAATATCCATCCTGCCCTGCCTTTCTAAAGTTTTCGAAAGCCAAGTTAACAAACAGATAACTGACCACTTCGAATCCCACCGTACCTTCTCTGCTATGCAATCTGGTTTCCGAGCTGGTCATGGGTGCACCTCAGCTACGCTCAAGGTACTGAACGATATCATAACCGCCATCGATAAAAGACAGTACTGTGCAGCCGTTTTCATCGACCTGGCCAAGGCTTTCGACTCTGTCAATCACCGCATTCTTATTGGCAGACTCAACAGCCTTGGTTTCTCAAGTGACTGCCTTGCTTGGTTCTCTAACTACTTTGCAGACAGAGTTCAGTGTGTCAAATCGGAGGGCCTATTGTCCGATCCTCTGGCAGTCTCTATGGGGGTGCCACAGGGTTCAATTCTTGGGCCAACCCTTTTCTCTATATACATCAACGATGTCGCTCTCGCTGCTGGTGACTCTCTGATCCATCTCTACGCAGATGACACCATTCTGTATATATCTGGCCCCTCTTTGGATACTGTGTTTACTAACCTTCAATCAAGCTTCAATGCCATACAACACTCCTTCCGTGGCCTACAACTGCTCTTAAACGCTAGTAAAACTAAGTGCATGCTTTTCTATCGAACGATGCCAGCACCCGCCCACCGGACTATCATCACTACTCTCGACGGATCCGAATTAGAATACGTGGACACCTACAAATACCTAGGCATCTGGTTAGACTATAAACTCAACTTCCAGACTCACATCAACCATCTCCAATCCAAAATTAAATCCAGAATTGGCTTCCTATTTCGCAACAGAGCCTCCTTCACTCATGCTGCCAAACATGCCCTTGTAAAACTGACTATCCTACCGATCCTTGATTTCGGCGATGTCATTTACAAACTAGCCTCCAACACTCTACTTAGCAAATTGGATGTAGTCTATCATAGTGCCATCCGTTTTGTCACCAAAGCCCCTTACACTACCCACCACTGCGACCTGTATGCTCTCGTTGGCTGGCCTTCACTATATATTCGTCGCCAAACCCACTGGCTCCAGGTCATCTATAAGTCTTTATTAGGTAAATCCCCGCCCTATCTCAGCTCACTGGTCACCATAGCAACACCCACCCGTAGCATGCGCTCCAGCAGGTATATCTCACTGGTCACCCCCAAAGCCAACACCTCCTTTGGCCGCCATTCCTTCCAGTTCGCTGCTGCCAACGACTGGAACGAATTGCAAAAATCATTGAAGCTAGAGGTTCCTATCTCCCTCAATAACTTTAAGCATCAGCTGTCAAAGCTGCTTATCGATCACTGCACCTGTATATAGCCCTTCTGTAAATAGCCCACACTACTACCTCATCCCCATATTTATTTTTGTTTATTTTTCACTAATCTTGCACTCCAGTATCTCTATTTGCACATCATAATTTGCACATCCTTCATTCCTGTGTTAATGATGATAATTCTGTAATTTATTTCTACTCTATAGTCTATTTATTGTCCTACCTCCCAACCTTACTGCATTTTTGCACTACATTTTGCACTCTGTTTATAGATTTTCTATTGTGTTTTTGACTGTTTGTTTAATGTGTAACTCTGTGTTGTTGTTTTTTTTGTCGCACTGCTTTGCTTTGTCTTGGCCAGGTCGCAGTTGCAAATGAGAACTTGTTCTCAACTGACCTACCTGGTTAAATAAAGGTGAAATAAAAAAAATAAAAAAATAAAATAAAAAAAAATGACTCAAAGAGGTTTCAGACTTATGTAGCAAACAGAGTTTCCAGCATACGTGATTTGTCTCAGAAATCACAGTGGTGGTACGTGAATACTGTACTCAACCCCGCAGACGAAGCTTCACGCGGAATAACAGCAGATTCCTTCCTCAAATCCGAGCGATGAATAAAAGGTCCAGAATTCTTGACAAAGACCGAAGCGAGCTGGCCAAAACTCCCGGAAAAGCCACACTTCATTTCCGATAACGACACTGAGGTTAGGAAAGAGATCGCTACGTTCAGTGTGATTGTGACTCAACAACATCCTATATCCAAGCTGATAAAGCACTTCTCATCCTGGGATAGTTTGAAGAAAGCTTCAGCATGGTTATTGAAATTCAGAGGAATACTCCTGGAGATGAGTAGGAAAGGAGCACAAGATAAACTCTGCATACCGAATCCTGACGTTCAAATGAGAGGCCATCAAAATCAACGACCGAAAAGGCCTGAAGTCCAGCTTGGTGCTCAGAACCTCTCAGTAGAGAATCTTGTCAATGCAGAGGAAGCACTTGTACGTCATGTTCAGTTGCAGTATTTTCAAGACGAGATAGAAGCACTGACATTGAACGATGCGGTAAAGAAAAGGAGTTCCATCTACAAGTTAGATCCTGTTTTGGTGGATGGCGTTCTACGAGTTGGAGGAAGACTGGGTAGAATGGCAATGCCAGTAGAAGACAAGCATCCGGTAAACTTGCCCAAAGACAGTCACCTATCCAAGCTACTTCTGAACCACATCCACAAGGCGGTGGGTCATTGCGGAAGAAACCAAATGCTCTCTAAACTCCGACAGAAGTACTGGATCATAAGAGCCAATTCAGAAGAATAGTCAGGGACTGCCTCTTCTGTCGACGCTGGCATAGTTCTGTCAAAGAACAATTAATGTCTGATCTTCCCAAAAACCGCATCACTCCGGACTTGCCACCATTCACACATGTAGGAACAGATTACTTCGGCCCAATTGAAGTAAAGCGAGGCCGGAGTTTTGTAAAGAGGTACGGAGTATTGTTTACCTGCCTGATCAGCCGGGCTGTCCACCTGGAACTGGCCTACTCCTTAGATACTGACTCTTGCATTGCAGCCTTGCAAAGATTCATATGCAGAAGAGGGCAAGTAAAATAATGGTACAAACTATGTGGGTGCTGAACGAGAATTAAGGGAATCACTTTCCAATCTGAACCACAGCCAAATCCAGCATAAGCTGCTAAACGACGGTATTAAGTGGACATTCAACCCTCCCACAGGATCACATCATGGAGGCGTATGGGAGAGACTGATACGAACCATCAAGAAAGCGCTAGACTCCGTCATGAGGCAACAAACTCTGGATGACGAGGGCTTACAGACGGCACTCTGTGAAGTAGAAGCCATACTCAATGACCGCCCCATTACCACCGTGTCAGATGATGCGAATGACCTGGAGGCCCTCACACCAAATCACCTGCTGCAGCTTAAAGGAAAGCCCATTCTTCCACCTGGACTATTACAAAAGGATGACTCCTACTCCAGACGGAGATGGAGACAAGTCCAGTATCTGGTCGACCTTTTCTGGAAGCGGTTGATCAGAGAATATCTCCCACTAATGCAGCAACGACGGAAATGGAACAAAATCAGGAAGAACCTAGTGCCAGGAGATATAGTTCTTATCGTGGATGATACATCTCCCAGGAATACCTGGCTCTTGGGAAGGATTGAGGAAACCATGCCTGACAGTAAAGGACATGTACGGCGTGTCAGAGTGAAAACAAAGAACAACATCCTGGAGCGGCCAATCAGCAAATTGTGCCTTCTGCTAGAAGGCCCGGATCAGCAGTGACAATACAACGGTTTTATGAACTATATTGTGGCCTTTTGGTATTTTTGTTATATTAGCTACCTTTCTGAGGAGACTTATTGAGCTCCTATGGTTTGAATAATTGTCATACTGGACGTTATGGACAATTAGGGGCCGGAATGTAGGAGCCATTTATGACAAGCACCTCAGTTATTGTTTCCAGAAAGAAAATAATTGTATCATTGTTATTGTTTATGCTAATGCTTAGGCTTATGTGAATAATATTTATATATTGGTCACTTGCCTGAAATGCCATTGACGTCCGTGAGAACGTGACGCAGGGATTTGTACAGATAAAGGACGGGACTACGTGGGCGGGGATGGGACCAGGGAAGTGACACAGTTTTCCACCGTAATTGGCAATTCGTATATTGTAATTAGTGATTGGCATTGAACTTATTGGGTGTTTATTGTATCGGAAAATAAACGTAAAGAACCCAGAGTCATTCGTTGTGAATGTTGGTTAATTGGAATATACTTGAATACGCGTGGTGAGCCATGTCCCTGGTCAGAAGTGGCTAAAACTAAACCAAGTCCAAAGAAGTCACTACAGACAGTAACAGACAGTGACAGACAGTGAAAGACAGTGAAAGTAACAGACAGTGACAGACAGTGACAGACAGTAAGAGACAGTGACAGACAGTGACAGACTGTAAGAGACAGTGACAGTGCAGAGAAAATACATGGTCCTCTGTAGCTCAGTTAGTAGAGCATGGTTCTCTGTAGCTCAGTTAGTAGAACATGGTTCTCTGTAGCTCAGTTAGTAGAACATGGTTCTCTGTAGTTCAGTTAGTATAACATGGTCCTCTGTAGCTCAGTTGGTAGAACATGGTCCTCTGTAGCTCAGTTAGTAGAACATGGTCCTCTGTAGCTCAGTTAGTAGAACATGGTTCTCTGTAGCTCAGTTAGTATAGCATAGTCCTCTGTAGCTCAGTTGGTAGAACATGGTTCTCTGTAGTTCAGTTATTAGAGCATGGTCCTCTGTAGCTCAGTTGGTATAGCATGGTCCTCTGTAGCTCAGTTGGTATAGCATGGTCATCTTTAGCACAGTTAGTAGTGCTTGGTTTTTGCAATGTTAGGATTGTGGGTTCTATTCCTCAGGCCACCTATATTAAAAACATATGCACACGCTTTGGATGAGAGAGTCTGCTAAACAGCATTTAATATATAATACTACAACGTTCAGTGCTGGAGGCACATTTATTTTCCATGTGTAATACTGTATATACATTGGAAACCTTAGCCAGAGACGTCACATTAAAACCAGGAACAGTAGTGTGAGGGACCTGGTGCCTAGATGCGTGTCCTAGGGCTTCAGGAAACATGGACCTCCTCTCCCTCCCATCCCAAAGTAGAGGCAGGTCCTGGGCCTAGCAAGGAGAGGACACATTACCAGTCAGCTAATGTCTCCATTATCAGCCCCCTCACAATGACACAACGTTTTAGAGCAGGGCTGAATGTGAAGCACTTTAAAAGCTGAGATGGGTATAGGAAGGAGGAAGAGCTTCCTGTGACAGTGTGTACTTAGTGTTATCAGGCACCACGGCACGTAGCAGAGCGGCCACCATGACACCACACTGAGTAACATTCTCAGTGGGGGGCGTCATCTTGGCTCCAGCAGCAGCATGTGGCCACCGGTGGGGGGATGGGGGCCACCGGCGGGGGCTGGAGAGGCGAGACATTAGATTAAGGAGGCAAGAAGCCGTGTCAACCCCCCTCCTCATCCCCCAATAAAGAGCTACTCTCCAAGGTTTCCTTATTACCGAGAGAGAGAGAGAGAGAGAGAGAGAGAGAGAGAGAGAGAGAGAGAGAGAGAGAGAGAGAGAGAGAGAGAGAGAGAGAGACATTATTAGAACACTGTCTATAGACATAATATGACATTTGAAATGTCTTTCTTCTTTTGGAACTTCTATGAGTGTAATGTTTACTGTTAATTTTTATTGTTTATTTCACTTTTGTTTGTCATCTACTTCACTTGCTATTGCAATGTTAACATTTGTTTCCCATGCATATAAAGCCCTTACATTGAAATTGAATTGAGGGAGAGAGAGCGAGAGAGAGAGAGAGAGAAGGAGAGGGAGAGAGAGAGAGAGAGAGAGAGAGAGAGAGAGAGAGAGAGAGAGAGAGAGAGAGAGAGAGAGAGAGAGAGAGAGAGAGAGAGAGAGAAGGAGAGAGAGAGAGAGAGAGAGAGAAGGAGAGAGAGAGAGAGAGAGAGAGAGAGAGAGAGAGAGAGAGAGAGAGAGAGAAGGATGTAGCACACACTAATGGACTGGCTGTAACTACCCCTGCACACCCTCCTCCTCCTCCTCCCCCTTTCTCCCCATCCTTCTCCCCCTCCACCCCTCCTTCTCAGTAGCTCTCACAAAGCCTACTTCCTCCCAGTCCCACTCTGGGTGATTGTCAACGGTCACTGATACAACGTCCTATCCAGGGATGGGTAAGGAGGTAAGGTCACTGATACACCGGAGGTAAGGAGGAAAGGATGTAAGGAGGTAAGGAGGTAAGGATTTAAGGAGGTAAGGATGTAAGGATGTAAGGCTGTAAGGAGGTAAGGATGTAAAGTATGTAAAGAGATAGGGAGGTTAGTAGGTAAGGATGTAAGTATGTAAAGAGGTAGGGAGGTTAGTAGGTAAGGATGTAAGTATGTAAGGAGGTAAGGAGGTAAGGATGTAAGGAGTTAAGGATGTAAGGATGTAAGGAGGTAAGGATGTAAGGAGGTAAGGATGTAAGGAGGTTAGAGAGATATTCTCTGTAAATTGGGGATTACATGTGATTGTACTATGCATGGGACGTAAAGGATATTTTCTCAAGTGATCGTAAATTGAGTAACCCTCACTTCTGATGCAATTGTGACTTGGCTCATTTCCATAAAGGCAGAATCAGGAGCTCAATACACCAGTGCAATGATATTAGCGTCCTTTAAGGAATAGAACACTGGCCATTTTAATATTGTATCTGTATCTACATCACTCATCTCTATGTATAAACTGCACTCTACACTATTCTACTGTATCTTAGTCACTCTAATTGTGTTCATATTGCATCACCCATCTCATATGTACAGTACATAAACAGTATAGTCTACATTATAATACAGACAGTCTATATACACAGTATAGTCTACATTATAATACAGTCTATATACAGTATATATATACACAGTATAGTCTACATTATAATACATACAGTATATATACACAGTATAGTCTACATTATAATACATATAGTATATATACACAGTATAGTCTACATTATAATACAGTCTATATACAGTATATATACACAGTATAGTCTACATTATAATACAGACAGTCTATATACAGTATATATACACAGTATAGTCTACATTATAATACATACAGTATATATACACAGTATAGTCTACATTAGAATACATATAGTATATATACACAGTATAGTCTACATTATATTACAGTCTATATACAGTATATATACACAGTATAGTCTACATTATAATACATACAGTATATATACACAGTATAGTCTACATTATAATACATACAGTATATATACACAGTATAGTCTACATTATAATACAGACAGTCTATATACACAGTATAGTCTACATTATAATACATACAGTATATATACACAGTATAGTCTACATTATAATACATACAGTATATATACACAGTATAGTCTACATTATAATACAGTCTATATACAGTCTATATACACAGTATAGTCTACATTATAATACAAACAGTCTAGTAGACAGATGCACTGCTTTCTCCTGGAACTGATCCTGTATATAGCTACTGACCATGGAACTGTCCCTGTATATAGCTACTGACCATGGAACTGTCCCTGTATATAGCTACTGACCATGGAACTGTCCCTGTATATAGCTACTGACCATGGAACTGTCCCTGTATATAGCTACTGACCCTGGAACTGTCCCTGTATATAGCTACTGATCCTGGAACTGATCCTGTATATATCTACTGATCCTGGAACTATCCCTGTATATAGCTACTGACCCTGGAACTGATCCTGTATATAGCTACTGACCCTGGAACTGATCCTGTATATAGCTACTGATCCTGGAACTGATCCTGTATATAGCTACTGACCATGGAACTGATCCTGTATATAGCTACTGATCCTGGAACTGATCCTGTATATAGCTACTGACCATGGAACTGTCCCTGTGTATATCTACTGATCCTGGAACTGTCCTTGTATATAGCTACTGATCCTGGAACTGTCCCCATATATAGCTACTGACCCTGGAACTGATCCTGTATACAGCTACTGATCCTGTAAATAGCTACTGACCCTGGAACTGTCCCTGTATATAGCTACTGATCCTGGAACTGTCCCCGTATATAGCTACTGACCCTGGAACTGATCCTGTATATAGCTACTGATTCTGTATATAGCTACTGACCCTGGAACTGTCCCTGTATATAGCTACTGATCCTGGAACTGTCCCCGTATATAGCTACTGACCCTGGAACTGATCCTGTATACATCTACTGATCCTGTAAATAGCTACTGACCCTGGAACTGATCCTGTAAATAGCTACTGACCCTGGAACTGTCCCTGTGTATAGCTACAGACCCTGGAACTGTCCCTGTATATAGCTACTGATCCTGGAACTGTCCCCGTATATAGCTACTGACCCTGGAACTGTCCCTGTATGTAGCTTCTGACTTTCTCCTACCTTGTTATTTCTAGTGCTACATTGATATTGATTACTGCATTGTTGGGTTTAGATCTGACAGAAAGGCATTTCACTGTACTTGTGCAGGTGGTATTAAAACTTCTAACTTAACTTGAACTGTAGTCAATTTATTAGAGACGTGCCGGAATTCAAACAACACACAATGCCCTGACATTACACTGCACTTGACTTTTAAAGTTACAAAGTTAATTTTTGCTTAAGCTGACATCTGCAGGAATACAGAAGTGAGGGTTACTTTGGAGAACTATGGAAAGAGGTTGAAGATATTGCAGAGCACTGCAAAATAAGTGTACAAACAGTGTGTAAAAGACAGCCTTTAACAAGCTTAAGGTTTCACGACACATTGATGATGAGCACTGTAGGACAGAACAATAGTGACCTAAGTGATGGTGAGAGCTTCCAAAGAGCTATCTTTTATCAGGTGCTTGACAGTCTCACAGCTGAGCTGCAGAGGTGTTTTTTCAAAGAAGAGTTGCGAGATAATGCAAGGGGTCTAGTCTCTCAACCCAAAGAGTACAACACTCTTGAATGAGGAGCCTCTGTTTGCCTTTGCTCAGACCTTTGAGTCAGATTTAGAGGACCTCAAACATGATGTTCATCAAACCAAGCGGCTTCTTGATAGGAGAGAGAAAAGTGGGAGGGACAGACCGTCTGCTCTCCTTGACTTTGTTGTGTTTCTAGAACCTTATAAAGAGGTCTTCCATGAGCTATTTCAACTTCGTAAGATTTCTGTTGTTACACCAGTCAGCAGTGCTCCTTGCGAGAGAAGCTTCTCAGTTTTAAAACGGATTAAAACCCACCTTAGGACAACAATGGTTGATGACACGTCAAATTCCAAGTCACCTGGGAATTCTCAGTGTTGAGTCAAGGAGGGCACGCTCCCTCAACATGGATGAGTTTGTGAAACATTTTGCCAGTTCTCACCAGAACCGCAGAATGATGCTGTTTTAAATCTACCTAGTATAATCTGGCACTTAGGCGGTTCCTCTGGTCCTGATTAAAACCTGCACTGTGTCCCAGCTAGTACACTGACATTCTAAAATGATGAATCCAAAAGGTATCATGTCACACAGATCTAATTTGGTCTTGGTTAGGCCAATTCCTAAACTTGTATTTGCTATTAGTTAACATAATATATATGAGAATAAATATAATACTGTAATTTTGTAATATGTTTCAAGTCCATTTCTGCTTGGTACCTGGTGTGTCAACAAAAATAAAATTGTAAATGTACTTTTTTGTAAATAAACTATACAATTTATTTAACACACAAATACTATATTATCTCCTTGGTGATTGAGCTTTATTTTCTGAAAATATTTTGGATTATAGACCCAGATTATATAGTGTGTACAGTGTGTGTGTGTTTATTTTTTTGTATATATATTTTTTTATTTCACCTTTATTTAACCAGGTAAGCCAGTTGAGAACAAGTTCTCATTTACAGCTGTGACCTGGCCAAGACAAAGCAAAGCAGTGCGACAAAAAAACAACAACACAGAGTTACACATGGGATGAACAGACGTACAGTCAATAACACAATAGAAAATCTATATACAGTGTGTGCAAATGTAGTAAGATTAGGAAGGTAAGACAATAAATAGGCCATAGTGGTGAAATAATTACAATTTAGCATTAACACTGGAGTGATAGATGTGCAGATGATGATGTGCAAATAGAGATACTGGGGTGTGAATTAGCAAAAATAACAATATGGGGATGAGGTAGTAGGATGGGCTATTTACAGATGGCTTAAAGTTATTGAGGGAGATGGTAGTCTCCAGCTTCAATGATTTTTGCAATTCGTTCCAGTCATTGGCAGCAGAGAACTGGAAGGAATGGCGGGCAAAGGAGGTGTTGGCTTTGGGGATGACCAGTGAAATATACCTGCTGGAGCGCAGGGTGGGTGTTGCTATGGTGACCAGTGAGCTAAGATAAGACAAGGATTTACCTAGCAAGGACTTATAGATGAGCTGGAACCAGTGGGTTTGGCGACTAATATGTAGTGAGGGCCAGCCAACGAGAGCATACAGGTCGCAGTGGTGGGTAGTATATGGTGCTTCGGTGACAAAACGGATGGCACTGTGATAGATTACATCAAATTTGCTAAGGAGAGTGTTGGAGGCTATTTTGTAAATTACATCACCGAAATCAAGGATCGGTAGGATAGTCATTTTTACGAGGGCACGTTTGGCAGCATGAGTGAAGGAGGCTTTGTTGTGAAATAGGAAGCTGATTCTAGATTTAATATTGTTTTGGGGATGTTTAATGTGAGTCTAGAACGAGAGTTTAAAATCTAACCAGACACATATTCTAAGTCAGACCCATCCAGAGTAGTGATGATAATCGGGCAGGCAGGTGTGTGCAGCGATCAGTTGAAGAGCATACATTTTGTTTTACTAGCATTTAGTTGGTGGCCACGGAAGGAATGTTGTATGGCATTGAAGCTCTGTAGTAGTACTGCTGTACTGTAGTACTTCAACCACTATAAAATACTAGTCTACTGCCTGCTGTACTGTAGTACTTCAACCACTACAAAATACTAGTCTACTGCCTGCTGTACTGTAGTACTTCAACCACTACAAAATACTAGTCTACTACCTGCTGTACTGTAGTACTTCAACCACTACAAAATACTAGTCTACTGCCTGCTGTACTGTAGTACTTCAACCACTACAAAATACTAGTCTACTGCCTGCTGTACTGTAGTACTTCAACCACTACAAAATACTAGTCTACTGCCTGCTGTACTGTAGTACTTCAACCACTACAAAATACTAGTCTACTGCCTGCTATACTGTAGTACTTCATCCACTACAAAATACTAGTCTACTGCCTGCTATACTGTAGTACTTCATCCACTACAAAATACTAGTCTACTGCCTGCTGTACTGTAGTACTTCAACCACTACAAAATACTAGTCTACTGCCTGCTGTACTGTAGTACTTCAACCAACCTATTATTAGGCCTATATAATGTATTGGTCCAATAACCTAAAGCCTTTAGTTTCCCCTGTTGTGTAGATGAGTAGCTGAATCACAGCTTGGGGTCAATATTTAGGCTGATATGGGTGTCAGCGTTTAAGCTTTTACCTCTTGATGTCATAGTTTAGACCTGTATGTACCCTCCTCTGAGGGAAACACAATGACTGTTTCCTGTAGTGTACAGGTTCATTCATGTTCTGTCGTAGCAAACTGGTTTCTGTCAGCACAGCTTAATGCTTAATACATGGTTGCCATTCTCCTCCTGCTACCTGGAGCCTGTTACCAGTCACAATGTGAAAAGTGTTGGTCTGGGTTCATCGGCACTCCAAATGTAAGATATAAAACATTTATGGGCCTGATTAAGACACTCTAAGACACCCAGCAAATGGTATATTTAAATATTAAGACACTGGTGATTAAGCAGAGAGAATTCTTCATCTCTGTTGTCAGGGCAATTATAACCATTTCCATCAAGGGATTCCACAGCTTGACATTTGTTCACCGCAATAGTGATTAACATGAGGGTTAAATGAAGTGGTTTTCAGAGAGTTGGGGTATTTCTCCATCCTTTGGTCCTACATGGAGACCAATTCCTTATTTAGCACTACCTTTCATCACTGCTTTGGTCAAAAGTAGTGCACTATGTAGCGAATAGGGTGCAATTTTGGACAAACTCTTTGATTGAAAGTAAAGAAAGTGAGTTCTGTTGTTAAATCTTAATTAGTGGCCTGTCCTTGATCCACCCCCTCTCTTTCCTCTCTGGGACTTGATCTAATTGTCTGTTCCTCTGTTCAGGTGTCCCCAGGTGAGTGCCCTGGTGTAGTTACCGGGCCCTGGTGTAGTTACCGGGCCCTGGTGTAGTTACCGGGCCCTGTTGTAGTTACCGGGCCCTGATGTAGTTACCGGGCCCTGGTGTAGTTACCGGGCCCTGGTGTAGTTACCGGGGCCTGTTGTAGTTACCGGGCCTGTTGTAGTTACCGGGGCCTGTTGTAGTTACTTGGCACTGGTGTAGTTACCGGGCCCTGGTGTAGTTACCGGGCCCTGGTGTAGTTACCGGGCCCTGGTGTAGTTACCGGGCCCTGGTGTAGTTACCGGGGCCTATTGTAGTTACCAGGGCCTGTTGTAGTTACCGGGCCCTGGTGTAGTTACCGGGCCCTGGTGTATTTACCGGGCCCTGGTGTAGTTACCGGGGACTGTTGTAGTTACCGTGCCCTGGTGTAGTTACCGGGCCCTGGTGTAGTTACCGGGCCCTGGTGTAGTTACCGGGCCCTGGTGTAGTTACCGGGGCCTATTGTAGTTACCAGGGCCTGTTGTAGTTACCGGGCCCTGGTGTAGTTACCGGGCCCTGGTGTATTTACCGGGCCCTGGTGTAGTTACCGGGGACTGTTGTAGTTACCGTGCCCTGGTGTAGTTACCGGGCCCTGGTGTAGTTACCGGGCCCTGGTGTAGTTACCGGGCCCTGGTGTAGTTACTGCGGCCGTCCGTGGGAGAGTGGTGGGGAGGGAGGGTGGACTGGAGACACAGAGCTCGAACAGTGAAGTGGGAATAGAAGAGTGTGCAAAGCTGTCATCAAGGCAAAGGGTGGCTACTTTGAAGAATCTCAAATATAAAATATATTTTTTGATTACTACATGATTCCATATGTGTTATTTCCAGGGTAGCTAGGTTACTTTCTAAATGTAATCCATTACAGTTACTAGTTACATGTCCAAAATTGTAATCAGTAACGTAACTAAATAACGTAATCTGATTATATTCAGTTACTTTTAGATGACTTTCCCCTTAAGAGGCATTAGAAGAAGACTAACATGTTTGTTACCAACTGAACAACATCTATTTCAGGATAAATCAATGTTAGTTTACATAGCTGGTCATATATGGATGTTACATGTTACTTTATGGGTTGGTTATGGAGGCTTCTTCTAACCCATCACTTTCTACTACATATAATAATATGATTAAATTAGATTTACATTAAAAACCAAAGTCTATCAGAATTCCAGTCATTAAGAGAGAATTCTTCACTGGCTGTCCACTGGTTTAAAAAATAATGATTGATAGGCAGCTTGAACTTCTTGAATTCAACCATTATTGGGTTCAAATACACATTTAGATTTGTGAACAGCCATCCACAACAACCACAATCCGTAAAGCGCAAATAGCTAAATGAGAGAGCAGCAGTGTGAATCACATCAATGCTCTATGTAGATATCAATAATAAGTGATATCCATATCGCCGTAGACTACACTGCTGCTGTCATCCTTACCTCCAAGCGTTTATTCAAGTTAGATAATCTTTGGATGTCGACAGCAGTCCCACCATTGGAAGACATAGCTTGGACTGTAGCCTACAAAAAACTACTCTTGCTCTTTTCCCGCGATCCATCAAACACATTTGGTGTGTCATCATAGTGGTCTCTGACTTGTGGTCAGACTCGCTCAGGTGGAACAAACTAGCTGGGCAGTGCATATCTC
Organism: Thymallus thymallus; assembly: GCA_023634145.1. Lineage (NCBI taxonomy): Eukaryota > Metazoa > Chordata > Actinopteri > Salmoniformes > Salmonidae > Thymallus > Thymallus thymallus. The sequence continues at coordinate 27,487,999 of CM042418.1, forward strand.
TCTAGTCTGTCTGTCTTGTTAACCTAGCTGGGCAGTGTATCTCTCTCTAGTCTGTCTGTCTTGTTAACCTAGCTGGGCAGTGCATCTCTCTAGTCTGTCTGTCTTGTTAACCTAGCTGGGCAGTGCATCTCTCTCTAGTCTGTCTGTCTTGTTAACCTAGCTGGGCAGTGCATCTCTCTAGTCTGTCTGTCTTGTTAACCTAGCTGGGCAGTGCATCTCTCTCTAGTCTGTCTGTCTTGTTAACCTAGCTGGGCAGAGCATCTCTCTCTAGTCTGTATGTCTTGTTAACCTAGCTGGGCAGTGCATCTCTCTCTAGTCTGTCTGTCTTGTTAACCTAGATGGGCAGTGCATCTCTCTCTAGTCTGTCTGTCTTGCTAACCTAGCTGGGCAGTGCATCTCTCTCTAGTCTGTCTGTCTTGTTAACCTAGCTGGGCAGTGCATCTCTCTCTAGTCTGTCTGTCTTGTTAACCTAGCTGGGCAGTGCATCTCTCTCTAGTCTGTCTGTCTTGTTAACCTAGCTGGGCAGTGCATCTCTCTCTAGTCTGTCTGTCTTGTTAACCTAGCTGGGCAGTGCATCTCTCTCTAGTCTGTCTGTCTTGTTAACCTAGCTGGGCAGTGCATCTCTCTCTAGTCTGTCTGTCTTGTTAACCTAGCTGGGCAGTGCATATCTCTCTAGTCTGTCTGTCTTGTTAACCTAGCTGGGCAGTGCATCTCTCTCTAGTCTGTCTGTCTTGTTAACCTAGCTGGGCAGTGCATCTCTCTCTAGTCTGTCTGTCTTGTTAACCTAGCTGGGCAGTGCATCTCTCTCTAGTCTGTCTGTCTTGTTAACCTAGCTGGGCAGTGCATCTCTCTCTAGTCTGTCTGTCTTGCTAACCTAGCTGGGCAGTACATCTCTCTCTAGTCTGTCTGTCTTGTTAACCTAGCTGGGCAGTGCATCTCTCTCTAGTCTGTCTGTCTTGTTAACCTAGCTGGGCAGTGCATCTCTTGGTCTGTCTGTGTCTTACTTGCTTGCCAGCCACATCCAGAGCTGTGTTCTGTGACTTTGTACCTGACAAAAGTGAGAGTGAAATACAACTATGTATTTCGTTTGATAAACACCAACGGGCAACAATGTTTATAAACTGCAGCTCAGAAAAGATAACCGCGTCGCAGGTGAACATGCATTATATGCACGTGCACGAAATGAAACTTGTGCTTCCCAGCAGCAACCTCTGTGGGAACGAGTCCAGACAATATATGGGCGTGTTGGCTCTCCTCATAGGAGCACATCATTATAAAACAAGACAACGATTATCTAGTCTCTCAGTCAAACTCTGGACTAATGCAAGATGGAAAGCAATAGATTGACATTGACTATTGATTTATATATTGAATTTAACATGTTGATTAGTTGGGCATACTGGGCAATATGGATGCACATCTCTCAGTAAATAATAACCATCTTGTATTCAGCCAAGCCATAGTATAAATAGTATTTTATATTTGAAAATGTATAAAAGGAAATCTAATAATAGTATTGTTATCTATAATTTACAGGTGCTATGCTTACGTTTGTCAGTAGAGGAGATGCTGTATCATCAGCCAGTACAAGCACAGACTCAGTTGATCCACATCCAGCCTCAGCCAGTACTAACACAGACCCAGTTCAGCTGGCTTCAGCAAATACTAACACAAACCCAATACAGCCGTCTTCAGCAAGTACTAGCACAGACCCAGGTGAAGTACAGGTAGCCTCAGCCAGTACCAGCACAACCAGAGGTGTACAACCAGCATCAGATACAAGCAGCTCAGACCCTAATAGAACAGTTGCTGCTCCACCAAATGACCCAGCAGATTGGCCCCCAGTCTTACCAGACTTTATGAGGACTGAGTTAGTGCGCAGAGGTCCATTCAAACCAGGACTGGATTTTTCTTACCCTAAAGACAAGTCTAGAAGTGGTTTCCATTCAGGCTTATTACAGAGACAGCTGTCAAATGGGGAAAAGATTACCAGGAGCTGGCTTTCATACTCAATCAAAAACAACGAGGAAGGCGTGAATGACTGGTCAAATGTCAACGCCATTCTGAAACACCATGAGGGTCGTCCTGAACACACAAACAATATGATTAAGTAGAGAGAACTTGATCTGAGCCTAAGTTGGAGACAGACTCTTGACCAGATACAAATGACAATTTTGGAGGCTGAAAGAAAGAGATGGTGGGATGTCCTTACACGTTTAATAAGTATCACCCAGTCTCTGGCTGAAAGAAACCTAGCATTCTGGGGTTCATCAGACAAACTCTTCCAACCAAATAATGGAAACTTCCTAAAAGAGGATGAATTACTGGAAAACGTTGACCCCGTTATGGAAAATCATGTCAGCAAACTTTAAGATGGAGAGACACATGCTCATTACCTTGGGAAGCACAGACAGAATGAGCTGATACAGATTGTGAGTGACAAGATTATGGAAGCAATAGTGACTGAAGTAAGAGACTCAAAGTACTTCTCCATTATCTTGACTGTACACCTGACATTAGTCACCAGGAAGAAATGTCCATTATTCTGAGAAGCGTGGCTTTAAAGGGAAATCCTGAGATCAAGGAGCACTTCCTCGGCTTTGTGAATGTTAAGGTTACGACAGGCTTGAATCTGTCCACTGTCATTTTAGATAAGCTGAACGAGCTGAAGATTCCATTTGAAGATTGCAGAGGTCAAGCTTATGATAATGGGGCCAACATGAAGGACAAGCACCAAGGAGTACAAGCCAGACTGCTCAAAGAAAATCCCAGAGCCGTGTTCGTCCCATGTGGAGCCCATACTCTAAACCTTGTCATTGCAGATGCTGCCAAATCTTCACAAGATGCAGTTGGGTTTTTTTGGGCATGTGCAAAAGCTCTTCACCTTCTTTTCAGCTGGCACACAAAGATGGAGTGTTTTGAAGAAACACGTGAACATAACCATGAAGTCATGGAGTGACACAAGATGGGAGAGTAGGCTTCAAAGTGTTCATGCAATCAGGTATCAGGCTACAGGAAGCCAGACAGACGATCAACGATCCTGTGGCCAAAGTTAATTTAATCTCAAATGCAAAGGCCTCCCTCACTACATACCGGGAAACTGGATTCTCTGAGGCCCAGACAACAGCCAAAAGCATTTGTGAAGAAATGAATGTGGAGGCTGTTCTGAAAGAGAAGAGACTGAGAAACAGCAAGAGGCATTTTAGCTATGAGGCTCCTGATGAACCAGTGACTGATGCACTGAAAAACCTTGAAGTCAGCTACCTCAACATTGTGGTCGACTCTGCTGTGACACCCATGGTTGAGAGTTTGGAAACACTCAACCAGGTGAAAACCAAATATGGAGTGCTGCTGAATTTCAGCACTGCCTCTCAGATGTCCAGTGAATATTTAAAAGACACTGCATGGAAGTTGAAAACACTCTAACCTTCAGAGATGACTGTGACATCAGTGGAATGGATCTGGCGCACGAGATTCAGAATTTACCTGATCTGCCATCAGATAAGATGACTGCCTTTGAGCTGCTTTCCTTTCTCTGTGAGAAAAACCTGGAGGAACTCTATCCTAACCTTTGGATAGCCCTAAGAACTGCAGTCACCCTACCAGTAACAGTAGCATCGGCAGAGAGGAGCTTTTCAAAATGAAAGCTCATAAAAAGCTACCTGAGGTCTTCCATGTCACAGGAACGTTTGAGTGGTCTGGCCATCATGAGCATAAATCATGACGTGGGGAAACACATGTAATGATGACATCATTGATGATTTTGCCTCAAGAAAGTGCAGAAGAGGAATTTTTGATGGTAAGATTTTAATTCAAATGTTTACACACTTAGTAACATTTAAGATTGTATGGCAGAAGTGCATTTGTGTAAATGGCTGCTTAACTAACTATGTCATACTTTTTCAATTTCTTCCAGACAGTCCAGATAGACTGGTGCTGATGCTGAAAATGCCCAGGCTGTAGAGGGAACCAACGTTAATCACACGGCCGTATCGGCTTTATTTGACTATTTTAAGAAATATAGCTGCAGCCATAGCCTATAGGCTTATGTTTACATTGTATAATATTGTGAGGACTGGACTAATTACCAGGCTAAAGAGCCAAAGCTCAGTGTTAAGTTTGATTATTTTCTTATTCATGTTAATGTTAATTTTACTTATCTTAAGATTCTTTAGAAAATATTCAATAAATATTGTTTGTTTATACCTCATTCTGTTCTGTATAGGTCTACTTATTCTTAGACCGACAGATGGAGCAAACTGTTTTAAAGGAGGGAGGATTGTAGTGGGAGCACTGGGGTGTCAGGTGTGACTGTGGCAATGGCAAATGGTTTATATGGCTCAAGGGTCAGGTAGGAGGGCCACTTTTTTGCTTAGGGCACCAGGGAGGTCAGGACCGGCTCTGGTCGTCACTATTATTCTACAATGTAGAAAATACTAGAAACAAAAAAAACTTTTGGACTGGTACTGTATTTTAAGTACTGTATGTCCATCTATTGCCCCCCACACTGGTCAGAGTTAACTTCCGCCAGAATTCTCCAAGTCATAAAGGGAAAAAAAAGAGATCTACCTCTTCTATCACACCCAGACAGGAGCTTTGGGGTAGGCTGACCCAGGCTGATCTCCAGTTATTACCTCCTTCAACTCTTAATCACCACCTAAACAGGAGCTTTGGGGTAGGCTGACCCAGGCTGATCTCCAGTTATTACCTCCTTCAACTCTTAATCACCACCTAAACAGGAGCTTTGGGGTAGGCTGACCCAGGCTGATCTCCAGTTATTACCTCCTTCAACTCTTAATCACCACCTAAACAGGAGCTTTGGGGTAGGCTGACCCAGGCTGATCTCCAGTTATTACCTCCTTCAACTCTTAATCACCACCTAAACAGGAGCTTTGGGGTAGGCTGACCCAGGCTGATCTCCAGTTATTACCTCCTTCAACTCTTAATCACCACCTAAACAGGAGCTTTGGGGTAGGCTGACCCAGGCTGATCTCCAGTTATTACCTCCTTCAACTCTTAATCACCACCTAAACAGGAGCTTTGGGGTAGGCTGACCCAGGCTGATCTCCAGTTATTACCTCCTTCAACTCTTAATCACTACCCAGACAGGAGCTTTGGTGTAGGCTGACCCAGGCTGATCTCCAGTTATTACCTCCTTCAACTCTTAATCACCACCCAGACAGGAGCTTTGGGGTAGGCTGACCCAGGCTGATCTCCAGTTATTACCTCCTTCAACTCTTAATCACCACCTAAACAGGAGCTTTGGGGTAGGCTGACCCAGGCTGATCTCCAGTTATTACCTCCTTCAACTCTTAATCACCACCCAGACAGGAGCTTTGGGGTAGGCTGACCGAGGCTGATCTCCAGTTATTACCTCCTTCAACTCTTAATCACCACCTAAACAGGAGCTTTGGGGTAGGCTGACCCAGGCTGATCTCCAGTTATTACCTCCTTCAACTCTTAATCACCACCTAAACAGGAGCTTTGGGGTAGGCTGACCCAGGCTGATCTCCAGTTATTACCTCCTTCAACTCTTAATCACCACCTAAACAGGAGCTTTGGGGTAGGCTGACCCAGGCTGATCTCCAGTTATTACCTCCTTCAACTCTTAATCACCACCTAAACAGGAGCTTTGGGGTAGGCTGACCCAGGCTGATATCCAGTTATTACCTCCTTCAACTCTTAATCACCACCTAAACAGGAGCTTTGGGGTAGGCTGACCCAGGCTGATCTCCAGTTATTACCTCCTTCAACTCTTAATCACCACCTAAACAGGAGCTTTGGGGTAGGCTGACCCAGGCTGATCTCCAGTTATTACCTCCTTCAACTCTTAATCACCACCTAAACAGGAGCTTTGGGGTAGGCTGACCCAGGCTGATCTCCAGTTATTACCTCCTTCAACTCTTAATCACCACCTAAACAGGAGCTTTGGGGTAGGCTGACCCAGGCTGATCTCCAGTTATTACCTCCTTCAACTCTTAATCACCACCTAAACAGGAGCTTTGGGGTAGGCTGACCCAGGCTGATATCCAGTTATTACCTCCTTCAACTCTTAATCACCACCTAAACAGGAGCTTTGGGGTAGGCTGACCCAGGCTGATCTCCAGTTATTACCTCCTTCAACTCTTAATCACCACCTAAACAGGAGCTTTGGGGTAGGCTGACCCAGGCTGATCTCCAGTTATTACCTCCTTCAACTCTTAATCACCACCTAAACAGGAGCTTTGGGGTAGGCTGACCCAGGCTGATCTCCAGTTATTACCTCCTTCAACTCTTAATCACCACCTAAACAGGAGCTTTGGGGTAGGCTGACCCAGGCTGATCTCCAGTTATTACCTCCTTCAACTCTTAATCACCACCTCTAACTGAACTGCAGATACTAACCTGATTAAAACAGGAGCTGTTGACCAAGTCAAGCTGTACTACAGTGGGAGAAAGTAGGGTACATTATGCCGTATGGCTAATTGTTATATCATGGAAATATAATTGCAATATTATTGCCTAATGAGGCTGATTTGAACATATGGAATCATTAAATAAAACAACATTTCAGCATCTTCCTCATGCCCCCTTCATCTTCCTCATCTCCCTTCATCGCGAAATTAAGGAAATACATCAGGCATGAATTCATGAATATCACATTACTATCCCTACATTAACACTGTAATAATATCACATTACAACCCTACATTAACACTGTAATAATATCACATTACAACCCTACATTAACACTGTAATAATATCACATTACAACCTTACATTAACACTGTAATAATATCACATTACAACCCTACATTAACACTGTAATAATATCACATTACAACCCTACATTAACACTGTAATAACTGTCTGATTATGTGTTGTTCATATCTGCTAGCTATGAAGTCCAGTTTAAGAAGTAATATGAGTGTCTGTGTGTGTAGTGTGTGTATATGTGTCTATGTGTGTGTAGCGTGTGTCTATGTGTGTATGTGTGTGTAGCGTGTGTCTATGTGTGTATGTGTGTGTAGCGTGTGTGTGTTTGTGTGTGTAGGGTGTGTGTGTGTGTGTGTTTGTGTGTGTAGGGTGTGTGTGTGTTTGTATGTGTAGGGTGTGTGTGTGTTTGTGTGTGTAGGGTGTGTGTGTGTTTGTGTGTGTAGGGTGTGTGTGTGTTTGTGTGTATAGGGTGTGTGTGTGTTTGTGTGTGTAGGGTGTGTGTGTGTTTTGTGTGTAGGGTGTGTGTGTGTTTGTGTGTGTAGGGTGTGTGTGTTTGTGTGTGTAGGGTGTGTGTGTGTTTGTGTGTGTAGGGTGTGTGTGTGTGTTTGTGTGTTTAGGGTGTGTGTGTTTGTGTGTGTAGGGTGTGTGTGTGTGTGTGTGTTTGTGTGTGTAGGGTGTGTGTGTTTGTGTGTGTTTGTGTGTGTAGGGTGTGTGTGTGTTTGTGTGTGTAGGGTGTGTATGTGTTTGTGTGTGTAGGGTGTGTTTGTGTGTTTGTGTGTGTAGGGTGTGTGTGTGTTTGTGTGTGTAGGGTGTGTGTGTTTGTGTGTGTAGGGTGTGTGTGTGTTTATGTGTGTAGGGTGTGTGTGTGTTTGTGTGTGTAGGGTGTGTATGTGTTTGTGTGTGTAGGGTGTGTTTGTGTGTTTGTGTGTGTAGGGTGTGTGTGTGTGTGTTTGTGTGTGTAGGGTGTGTATGTGTTTGTGTGTGTAGGGTGTGTTTGTGTGTTTGTGTGTGTAGGGTGTGTGTTTGTGTGTGTAGGGTGTGTTTGTGTGTTTGTGTGTGTAGGGTGTGTGTGTGTGTTTGTGTGTTTGTGTGTTTGTGTGTGTAGGGTGTGTTTGTGTGTTTGTGTGTGTAGGGTGTGTGTGTGTGTGTTTGTGTGTGTAGGGTGTGTTTGTGTGTTTGTGTGTGTAGGGTGTGTGTGTGTGTGTTTGTGTGTGTAGGGTGTGTATGTGTTTGTGTGTGTAGGGTGTGTTTGTGTGTTTGTGTGTGTAGGGTGTGTGTGTGTGTTTGTGTGTGTAGGGTGTGTGTGTGTTTGTGTGTGTAGGGTGTGTGTGTGTGTTTGTGTGTGTAGGGTGTGTGTATGTGTTTGTGTGTGTAGGGTGTGTGTGTGTTTGTGTGTGTAGGGTGTGTGTGTGTTTGTGTGTATAGGGTGTGTGTGTGTTTGTGTGTGTAGGGTGTGTGTGTGTTTTGTGTGTAGGGTGTGTGTGTGTTTGTGTGTGTAGGGTGTGTGTGTTTGTGTGTGTAGGGTGTGTGTGTGTTTGTGTGTGTAGGGTGTGTGTGTGTGTTTGTGTGTTTAGGGTGTGTGTGTTTGTGTGTGTAGGGTGTGTGTGTGTGTGTTTGTTTGTGTGTTTAGGGTGTGTGTGTGTGTGTGTTTGTGTGTGTTTGTGTGTGTAGGGTGTGTGTGTGTTTGTGTGTGTAGGGTGTGTATGTGTTTGTGTGTGTAGGGTGTGTTTGTGTGTTTGTGTGTGTAGGGTGTGTGTGTGTTTGTGTGTGTAGGGTGTGTTTGTGTGTTTGTGTGTGTAGGGTGTGTGTGTGTGTTTGTGTGTGTATGGTGTGTGTGTGTTTGTGTGTGTAGGGTGTGTGTGTGTGTGTTTGTGTGTGTAGGGTGTGTGTGTGTTTGTGTGTGTAGGGTGTGTGTGTGTTTGTGTGTGTAGGGTGTGTGTTTGTGTGTGTAGGGTGTGTTTGTGTGTTTGTGTGTGTAGGGTGTGTGTGTGTGTGTTTGTGTGTGTAGGGTGTGTGTGTGTTTGTGTGTGTAGGGTGTGTGTGTGTGTTTGTGTGTGTAGGGTGTGTTTGTGTGTTTGTGTGTGTAGGGTGTGTGTGTGTGTTTGTGTGTGTAGGTTGTGTATGTGTTTGTGTGTGTAGGGTGTGTTTGTGTGTTTGTGTGTGTAGGGTGTGTGTGTGTGTTTGTGTGTGTAGGGTGTTTGTGTGTTTGTGTGTGTAGGGTGTGTGTGTGTTTGTGTGTGTAGGGTGTGTGTATGTGTTTGTGTGTGTAGGGTGTGTGTGTGTTTGTGTGTGCTTGTAGCGTTTCATAGTGTACTGCAAAATTACATGCTGATCTGAGAGGCAGCAAATCCGTCTAGTCCAGCTAGTCCAGCTAGTCCAGCTAGTCCAGATAGTCCAGATAGTCCAGCTAGTCCAGATAGTCCAGCTAGTCCAGCTAGTCCAGATAGTCCAGCTAGTCCAGCTAGTCCAGATAGTCCAGATAGTCCATCTAGTCCAGCTAGTCCAGATAGTCCAGCTAGTCCAGATAGTCCATCTAGTCCAGATAGTCCATCTAGTCCATCTAGTCCAGCTAGTCCAGATAGTCCAGATAGTCCATCTAGTCCAGCTAGTCCAGATAGTCCATCTAGTCCAGCTAGTCCAGATAGTCCATCTAGTCCAGCTAGTCCAGCTAGTCCAGCTAGTCCAGCTAGTCCATCTAGTCCAGTAAGTCCAGCTAGTCCATCTAATTTATGTAGTCCATCTAGTCCAGCTACTCCATTTATTTCAGTTAGTCCAGTAAGTCCAGCTAGTCCATCTAGTCCATCAAATCCAGATAGTTCCTCTAGCCCAACTCGTCTTGTTAGTCCATCTAGTACAAATAGTCCAGCTAGTCCATCTAGTCCATCTAGTCCATCTAGTCCAGTTTATCCATCAAATCCAGTTTGTCCATCTAGTCCAGCTAGTCCAGGAAGTTCATCTAGTCTAGTGGTTCCAACTAGTCATGCTAATACAGCTAGTCCAGCTAGTCCATCTAGTCCAGCTAGTCCAGCTAGTCCATCTAGTCCAGCTAGTCCAGCTAGTCCATCTAGTCCAGCTAGTCCAGGAAGTTCATCTAGTCTAGTGGTTCCAACTAGTCATGCTAATACAGCTAGTCCAGCTAGTCCATCTAGTCCAGCTAGTCCAGCTAGTCCATCTAGTCCAGCTAGTCCAGGAAGTTCATCTAGTCTAGTGGTTCCAACTAGTCATGCTAATACAGCTAGTCCAGCTAGTCCATCTAGTCCAGCTAGTCCAGCTAGTCCATCTAGTCCAGCTAGTCCAGCTAGTCCATCTAGTCCACCTGGTCCATCTAGCAAAGTTAATCCATCTAGTCTAGCTATTCCATCTAGTCCATCTAGTCCATCTAGTCCAGCCAGACCAGCATGTCCATCTAGTCCAACTAGTCCATCTAGTCCAGCTAGTCCATCTAGGCTGGATAGTCCAGCTAGTCCATCTAGTCCAGCTAGTCCATCTAGTCCAGCTGGTCCAGCTAGTCCATCTAGTCCAGCTAGTCCATCTAGTCCAGCTAGTCCATCTAGGCTGGATAGTCCAGCTAGTCCAGCTAGTCCATCTAGTCCAGCTGGTCCATCTAGTCCAGCTGGTCCAGCTAGTCCATCTAGTCCAGCTAGTCCATCTAGTCCAGCTAGTCCATCTAGGCTGGATAGTCCAGCTAGTCCAGCTAGTCCATCTAGTCCAGCTGGTCCATCTAGGCTGGATAGTCCAGCTAGTCCAGCTAGTCCATCTAGTCCAGCTAGTCCATCTAGGCTGGATAGTCCATCTAGTCCAGCTAGTCCATCTAGTCCAGCTGGTCCAGCTAGTCCATCTAGTCCAGCTAGTCCATGGTTGTTATATGATGTGGTCTAGTTCCACCAGTACCACATGTGTGTTGAAATCACTTCTCCCATAATGTGACAGGTACAATAACTCTGTTGTATAGAAAACCCTACATGACAACTTCACCACACATTCATAAGCCATGCATGAATGTGTTATGCATTTGCGTATAGATGTGGTAGAGGGTCCTTCACAGGAGGCCCACACGCTTACTGTACTGTACTCTACTGTATTTAGTTAACATGCTTGAATAAAATTAACACAGCTGCCTCTCTCTTCCACAGTCAGATCAATCTGTCAGTAATAGCCCTGTATACTGTCATATTCATGAGTGACACAGGCTCGTTTCTAAGATTACTGCATGATCGAATCTGTGACCCATTTTCCAGATC
>CM042418.1:27503935-27508935 GCA_023634145.1 Thymallus thymallus
CTATATACACCTGGCTATATACACCTGGCTATGTACACCTGGCTATGTACACCTGGCTATATACACCTGGCTATGTACACCTGGCTATATACACCTGGCTATGTACACCTGGCTATATACACCTGGCTATATACACCTGGCTATATACACCTGGCTATATACACCTGGCTATGTACACCTGGCTATATACACCTGGCTATATACACCTGGCTATATACACCTGGCTATGTACACCTGGCTATATACACCTGGCTATGTACACCTGGCTATATACACCTGGCTATGTACACCTGGCTATATACACCTGGCTATATACACCTGGCTATATACACCTGGCTATATACACCTGGCTATGTACACCTGGCTATATACACCTGGCTATGTACACCTGGCTATGTACACCTGGCTATATACACCTGGCTATATACACCTGGCTATATACACCTGGCTATATACACCTGGCTATATACACCTGGCTATATACATCTGGCTATATACACCTGGCTATGTACACCTGGCTATATACACCTGGCTATGTACACCTGGCTATGTACACCTGGCTATATACACCTGGCTGTGTACACCTAGCTATATACACCTGGCTATGTACACCTAGCTATATACACCTGGCTATGTACACCTGGCTATGTACACCTAGCTATATACACCTGGCTATGTACACCTGTCTATGTACACCTAGCTATGTACACCTGTCTATATACACCTGGCTATGTACACCTAGCTATGTACACCTGTCTATATACACCTGGCTATGTACACCTAGCTATGTACACCTGTCTATATACACCTGGCTATGTACACCTGGCTATGTACACCTGGCTATGTACACCTGGCTATGTACACCTGTCTATATACACCTGGCTATGTACACCTAGCTATGTACACCTGTCTATATACACCTGGCTATGTACACCTGGCTATGTACACCTGGCTATGTACACCTGGCTATGTATACCTGTCTATGTACACCTGGCTATGTACACCTGGCTATGTACACCTGGCTATATACACCTGGCTATGTACACCTAGCTATGTACACCTGGCTATGTACACCTAGCTATGTACACCTGGCTATGTACACCTGTCTATGTACACCTAGCTATGTACACCTAGCTATGTACACCTGTCTATGTACACCTAGCTATGTACACCTGTCTATATACACCTGTCTATATACACCTGGCTATGTACACCTGGCTATGTACACCTGGCTATATACACCTGTCTCTATACACCTGGCTATGTACACCTGTCTATGTACACCTGGCTATGTACACCTCCTTCTCTCTGTCTCTCTCTCTCTCTCTCCATCAATATCTATTCTGTAGATAGATGTAGTGTGTAGTGTAGACATGTACAGGAGTGTAGTGTAGACATGTACAGGAGTGTAGTGTAGACATGTACAGGCGTGTAGTGTAGACATGTACAGGCGTGTAGTGTAGACATGTACAGGTGTGTAGTGTAGACATGTACAGGCGTGTAGTGTAGACATGTACAGGAGTGTAGTTTAGACATGTACTGGCGTGTAGTGTAGACATGTACAGGTGTGTAGTGTAGACATGTACAGGCGTGTAGTGTAGACATGTACAGGTGTGTAGTGTAGACATGTACAGGCGTGTAGTGTAGACATGTACAGGCGTGTAGTGTAGACATGTACAGGTGTGTAGTGTAGACATGTACAGGTGTGTAGTGTAGACATGTACAGGCGTGTAGTGTAGACATATACAGAAGTGTAGTGTAGTGTAGACATGTACAGGGGTGTAGTGTAGACGTGTACAGGCGTGTAGTGCAGACATGTACAGGGGTGTAGTGTAGACATGTACAGGCGTGTAGTGCAGACATGTACAGGAGTGTAGTGTAGTGTAGACATGTACAGGGGTGTAGTGTAGACATGTACAGGCATGTAGTGTAGACATGTACAGGTGTGTAGTGTAGACATGTACAGGGGTGTAGTGTAGACATGTACAGGCGTGTAGTGTAGACATGTACAGGTGTGTAGTGTAGACATGTACAGGTGTGTAGTGTAGACATGTACAGGTGTGTAGTGTAGACATGTACAGGCGTGTAGTGTAGACATATACAGAAGTGTAGTGTAGACATGTACAGGTCTGTAGTGTAGACATGTACAGGTGTGTAGTGTAGACATGTACAGGGGTGTAGTGTAGTGTAGACATGTACAGGGGTGTAGTGTAGACATGTACAGGCGTGTAGTGTAGACATGTACAGGCGTGTAGTGTAGACATGTACAGGTGTGTAGTGTAGACATGTACAGGTGTGTAGTGTAGACATGTACAGGGGTGTAGTGTAGTGTAGACATATACTGGGAGGTAGTGAAGTGTATTGTAGTGTAGTGTATTGTAGTGAAGTGTATTGTAGTGTAGACATGTACAGGGGTGTAGTGTAGTGTCGACATGTACAGGGGTGTAGTGAAGTGTATTTTAGTGAAGTGTATTGTAGTGTAGACATGTACAGGGGTGTAGTGTAGTGTATTGTAGTGTAGACATATACTGGGAGGTAGTGAAGTGTATTTTAGTGAAGTGTATTGTAGTGTAGACATGTACAGGGGTGTAGTGAAGTGTATTGTAGTGTAGACATGTACAGGGGTGTAGTGAAGTGTATTGTAGTGTAGACATGTACAGGGGTGTAGTGTAGTGTCGACATGTACAGGGGTGTAGTGAAGTGTAGACATATACTGGGAGGTAGTGAAGTGTATTGTAGTGTAGACATGTACAGGGGTGTAGTGTAGTGTCGACATGTACAGGGGTCTAGTGAAGTGTAGACATATACTGGGAGGTAGTGAAGTGTATTGTAGTGTAGACATGTACAGGGGTGTAGTGAAGTGTATTGTAGTGTAGACATGTACAGGGGTGTAGTGTAGTGTCGACATATACAGGGGTCTAGTGAAGTGTAGACATATACTGGGAGGTAGTGAAGTGTATTGTAGTGTAGACATGTTGTTGCCATTACTTATTATATTACCACATATTATAATGCCAGAAGCTATATTTGTAAAGGCACATTGTTATGTCCCCAAACATCCAGTTAGAATGAAAACAACCAATTATTCAATGGAACTGTGTGTGGCGCTATTCCTTTTCAATAATTCATATTCATGAACTAAAATACTTATTGTGAATATATAAAGTATTACATTTTATTTGATTTAAAATCCAGCTATTTAGATTTTAAAACGTTCCAATCTACCATCCTAAAAGAAAGATTTTGCTATTTCAAAAACAAAAGCTAAAAAAAAATGACATTTTAATGCTTCACTTTGATACCAAAAATATGTTTTCAAACAAATTAGGAATATAATCCATCTTTAATAAATGAACAGAATAGAACAAGTTGTTCAGTATGTGACTGAGACACTGAGTAACACAGTGGAATTGTCTTCATGGATCTTTGAGCTGCTGTGTTTTGGCAATAAGATGTATACATGGATTTTAATACATTGATAAATAAAATAATGATGAAATTGTATCCAAATAATGTTTACAATATGTTTTATTTTACATAAAGTATTACATCTAGCAAATAAATATGCTTTGTGAAGTGGTGTATAAACCAAACAAAATTAAATATAAATCCTAATTTGCTTTTCTAATGAAAATTATTTAACATTATATTTTAGCTGACATATACTTTTACTGTTTACCCTGTATCGTTATAACCACTCTATCGTCTATAGTTCCATAGTGTTATAAAGCTCCATTGTATCATTATAACCACTCTATCGTCTATAGTTCCATAGTGTTATAAAGCTCCATTGTATCATTATAACCACTCTATCGTCTATAGCTCCATAGTGTTATAAAGCTCCATTGTATCATTATAACCACTCTATCGTCTATAGTTCTATAGTGTTATAAAGCTCCATTGTATCGTTATAACCACTCTATCGTCTATAGCTCCATAGTGTTATAAAGCTCCATTGTATCGTTATAACCACTCTATCGTCTATAGCTCCATAGTGTTATAAAGCTCCATTGTATCGTTATAACCACTCTATCGTCTATAGCTCCATAGTGTTTTAAAGCTCCATTGTATCGTTATAACCACTCTATCGTCTATAGCTCCATAGTGTTATAAAGCTCCATTGTATCGTTATAACCACTCTATCGTCTATAGCTCCATAGTGTTGTAAAGCTCCATTGTATCGTTATAACCACTCTATCGTCTATAGCTCCATAGTGTTATAAAGCTCCATTGTATCGTTATAACCACTCTATCGTCTATAGCTCCATAGTGTTATAAAGCTCCATTGTATCGTTATAACCACTCTATCGTCTATAGCTCCATAGTGTTATAAAGCTCCATTGTATCGTTATAACCACTCTATCGTCTATAGCTCCATAGTGTTATAAAGCTCCATTGTATCGTTATAACCACTCTATCGTCTATAGCTCCATAGTGTTATAAAGCTCCATTGTATCGTTATAACCACTCTATCGTCTATAGCTCCATAGTGTTATAAAGCTCCATTGTATCGTTATAACCACTCTATCGTCTATAGCTCCATAGTGTTATAAAGCTCCATTGTATCATTATAACCACTCTATCGTCTATAGCTCCATAGTGTTATAAAGCTCCATTGTATCATTATAACCACTATCGTATATAGCTCCATAGTGTTATAAAGATCCTCATATTTTCTCTCTTTTTGTCTTTTCTTTTATCATTCACAGCATGACAGTGTTTTCCACATGTCGGTGGGATGCCGCCTCCATAGGGATGTCTGGAGAGAGAGAGAGAGGAGAGAGAGAGAGAGAGAGAGAGGAGAGGAGAGGAGAGGAGAGGAGAGGAGAGGAGAGGGGTGAGGCCCAAGTCTGATGTAGGTTCATGCTGTTAGTTACCACCGCCGCCCCGTCACGGCCATCACGGCTTAACATTACTGTACCATTCTACTCCCACCATAATTGCTACAACTGACCATAACCCCTACTACAATTCAGTTGGACAGTGGACAACCTACAGTA
>CM042418.1:27513935-27518935 GCA_023634145.1 Thymallus thymallus
AATATGACAACACTACCCTCGTTAGGGGAGCACAACTGATTACCCACGGGAGGACAGAGCATCACCTTCATGTACTAATATACACACACACAGACACACACACACACTCACAGACACACATAGACACACACACACACACCCACAAAGACAAACCGGCTACATATTTGTATACAGGTTCATAGACTCACACCAACATACTATACAAGCAAATAAATATTGTATGCAACACACACAGAGACACATCCCTCCTGGGTCCTGGACTTCCTGATGGGCTGCCCCCAGGTGGTGAAAGTAGGCAACAACACCTCCACTTCGCTGATCATCAACACAGGGGCCCCACAAGGGTGGGTGCTCAGCCCCCTCCTGTATTTCTTTTCACCCATGACCGCGTGGCCACGCACACCTCCAACTCAATCATCAAGTTTGCTGACGACACAACAGTAGTAGGCCTGATTACCAACAACGACGAGACAGCCAGGTGAGGGCCTGGCAGGGTGGTGCCAGGAAAATACCCTCCCCTTCAACGTCAACAAAACTAACGAGCTGATGGTGGACTACAGGAGACGGCAGAGAGAGCACGTCCCCATCCACATAGACAGGGCCGCAGTGGAGAGGGTCAAAAACTCCCAGTTCCTTGGCATGCACATCACTGATAACACTGATGACCTGATGACCTGCTTCACACAGACAGAGTGGTGAAGAAGGCGCTACAGTGCGTCTTCAACCTCAGGTGACTGAACAAATTTGGCTTGCTACCTAAGACCATTGAGAGCATCCTGTCTATATCACTGTCTTACGGTTCCTAATATTTATATTACTGTACATTGTATGTAGTTACACTGTTCACACACACCACATCAATATTTATGTACATATCTCACTATAATATGTCTACTGCTGTACATATCATTCTTTATCTTGAGTAAAGTCATCCGGTGTACATACTGTATGCATAGATTGCATCTGTTACAGTGCTATTTGGGTTGTTCATTGGATTAGTTCGGACATTCCTTCATTTCTTGTTGTTCTTTCAGTTTTTTTGTTAATTAAATTGATCATTTCCGTACCTTCTTGCCGTTCTACTGCATTGTTAGGAGCTAGTAACATAAGCACTGTGCTGCACCCAATATAAGATCTGATAAACTATGTACCAATAAACTTTGATTTGATTTGACACACACGACCATGAAGGTTAAAACTCTAGTCAGATTGTCTTTCTATTCTGACTCCATGAAGTTCTCCTCCCTTTGGGTAAATATGTGTGTGTGTGTGTGTGTGTGTGTGTGTGTGTGTGTGTGTGTGTGTGTGTGTGTGTGTGTGTGTGTGTGTGTGTGTGTGTGTGTGTGTGTGTGTGTGTGTGTGTGTGTGTGTCTGTGTGTGTGTGTGTGTGTGTGTGTGTGTGTGTATGTGTGTGTGTGTGTGTGTTTCAAAGACCCCTCACGGTTCTGCCTGTTTGTTCAGATGGTGTTTTAGAAAGACACTATTTCTAAGTTATTGCATCAGTGTGTTTGATCTCACAGATGGAGAAGGCAGTTTAAACTTTTGCTGCAGTGGGGGACCTATGTTCTCTCTGTTCTCTCCTAAATGAGACACAGTCCCTGGTTTCCTTCATAGAGTCAATATTATGTTATTCTGCTCTGAGCTATCTGTTCGAAATGGATATTCGCAAATACTATAGAATGGACATCTTACTTATCAAGCTTTTATTTCACAAGCTTTTATTTCACAAGCTTTAATTTCAGTAGATTTTATTTCAGATGCTTTTATTTCAGATGCTTTTATTTCATAAGCCTTTATTTCACATACTTTTATTTCACGTTTGTTTTTTTACATGAATAACATTATATAACTATCATGTGTTCCTTATTTACTGTTACCTCCATTCCATGGACATGGACAAGCCAAACACGGCCACTCTTTTCTCTATATTAGGTCAAGGTAGCCTCATCACCAGTCTGTATATACTGTATACACACTGTATCTCGAATCCTCTCTCGTTGCGTTGTTGGTTGATAGCTGAAGGTTAACTCAACACTGCCCCCCTGTGGTAGAGACACCAGTTTACACCTGGTAGGTTCACTCCACTGAAGATGGACAGGAAAAATAACGTTTTGAGTTGTTTGGTGACTTCGGCCCTTCTGTTCAATCCACTGTCTGTCTGTGTGATGACGTGGGCTGTAGCCAACACTGTCTCTTCACTAGGACTACTGTCTACTTTTTATTATGTTTTTTTTTATACGGTTTTATTTTAAACAATACAAAACATACACATACAAACTACTACATCACATCTGCCTATCTAGTTTCTAAACGTGCTAATTCTCCTCCGTTAATTCCCTCATTAAGAAAAATAGTCCCAGGATTGTCCCAGGATTGTCCCAGAACAACATGGACTCAAACATTTGAGCCTGAAATTGACCTGTCTTCTTGACACTCTGTAAGATGCTATTTACATATCCTGAGAATATGTAAAGACCAGTGGTCTGTTTATGTTCTATGAACATTTGTTACAGTTGACACATTCGACAACTCAGTAAGAAACAGGATTCTGTGTTAGATTTTTTCAATAAAAATGCTTTATCTGACTTCCCATTGAAAACTAGAAAATTGCTTCACACAGACAGATTGTATGTAAAAGAGAAAGGGTTGTTACCATGTAAATGCCTTATGTGGTCGGTCACCTTACAATGTTCTTGAAGGCGCTTACAGACGGTAAGTGGTGAAGGTCTCAGAGATTTCAATGGGAGTAGGGTGGTGGGCGGTTTTGCAAGCGGTGTGGTTCCTGGTGCTGGCTAAGCGCTCGAGACGCCATGCATGGTGGACCAACGAGCAGAGTTCATGTTGTCAACCAATCAAAGAATGTTTTCATGATAACAGTCGAGGTGACAACAATCGGGGCCGCCGGTCTCTATACACGGAAAGTAGATTTTCTCACTGTTCAATTGCCATTTACAGCGGCCCGCCTGTAAGCACCTTAACCATGGGAGTAATTCTGAATGCATGTTGAGGGTGAATATATTCCAACTCTGGCTGGATTCAAATAGGAATAACACACACATTTGCAAACCAGCATAATGTGACTTGCAGGTAGGGTTGCAAAATTCTGGTACCTTTCCCAAATGTAACAACCTTACTTGCAGGCTGATATGGCATGTAAACCATGATTTTCATGCCACTGTATAAGAGAATAACTAGGCCCTCAAAATACATGTGTTAAATAATACAATTTTAATTATACAATTTGCTTAGGATCTCATTTGGTGAAGACCACAGGACTGAATATGGTTGAATGCAACAAGGATGTCTCTGTCACTAACAAATACAGTCATGGGTGGTAACTCTACAATTAATTCGAAAGACAAGGCCCTCTGGGAAATATGCAAATAAGGCTTTACAGGAAGAGTATGTTACTGTAAAACAACTAAAGTAGCATTATTGGTACTGTAAATCAATTACATTAACAGCATTGGATACTGGCTGCCAGTAAGTTACTGTAAAAACAACAGACTAGCCTACAGCAACGGTTGATGACAACCTTAATGAGAGTTGCATGGCTATAGAAAGTGGATACACATTGACACACATCCCAATGGTAGAATGTCAACACAATTTGATCCACCTTTCGTGAGTTTTGGAGACGTTATTGACAAGGCACCGACAGTGTTAGGAGCAAAATAAGTGATGATTGACCACGGGGTAACATCCAACCAAACTATCCATCCATCCTAACTATCCTGCTTGCTTTATTACAAAGGCCTTATGAGGGCTAAAGATATAGATTAATCTGTTGCTTACTTTTGCTACATATGAAATCATTAGCCTTCCTGCTGGTTACCTGTGTAACGAGCTATGAAATCAATAGCCTGGTTACCTGTGTAACAAGCTTTGAAATCACTAGCCTACCAGCTAGTTACCTGTGTAACAAGCTTTAAAATCACTAGCCTACCAGCTGGTTACCTGTGTAACAAGCTTTGAAATCACTAGCCTACCAGCTGGTTACCTGTGTAACAAGCTTTAAAATCACTAGCCTACCTGCTGGTTACCTGTGTAACGAGACATGAAATCAATAGCCTGGTTACCTGTGTAACAAGCTTTGAAATCACTAGCCTACCTGCTGGTTACCTGTGTAACGAGACATGAAATCAATAGCCTGGTTACCTGTGTAACAAGCTTTGAAATCACTAGCCTACCTGCTGGTTACCTGTGTAACAAGCTTTAAAATCATTAGCCTACCTGCTGGTTACCTGTGTAACAAGCTTTAAAATCATTAGCCTACCTGCTGGTTACCTGCGTAACGAGACATGAAATCATGAGATTTAGACCTGGCACGGATCCCCCTCCTTGGCTGTAGCTTTATTCTTTATAAGGGTCCACTATTCTCGTCTGTAAGTCACCCTAATGAATAACACCAAGAACAGAAATTCAAATAATAAAAACATATTTTAATATTATTATAATATTGTAATAATTGTCTGTTGATTAGGCTTCTACATGCATTGGATAAATTGCATCTCATAAGATCACACCACATAATACTTTAGGCCTATAACGGTAAAACCATAAAACCAGCTTAGACTTGTGGTTGAGCCTACTTTACAAGTCTGGCTAGACGAGCATGCGCTGCAAAGACAATAAAGCGCATGACGGACAATACTTCCTGGTATGCCTCCGCAGCAATTGTCCAATGAGATTAAAGGTTTTATACTGAGCTCGTGAAGCGGACTGCTATATTTTTCTTCCAGAATATATGGGTGAGGCTTTAGAGTAGATTAAACATACCGTTGTTAGCCACGCTCAATTTATCCTGTTGCGATCATTAAAGGTACATTCCTAACTCCGTGTCATTGTCATAGTCTAATAGGCTACCGTTTCTTTTCTCCCAGATTTGAAGGGTTTGACAGGGTTTTACCTATTCATCAGTGAGTGCGTTGTGATCTGAACTCGGACAGGTAGATTAGTACCCTCCTATTCACTCGGCTCCTACTTTGGGACGCAGCTTG
>CM042418.1:27523935-27678935 GCA_023634145.1 Thymallus thymallus
TTGCTTCTCAGACAAGGGAGTGGGCTCACTCAAAATTTTGCCTAAGAACACAGCCATGAATAATGAATGGTACCAACACATCCTCCGAGAGCAACTTCTCCCAACCATCCAAGAACAGTTTGGTGACGACCAATGCCTTTTCCAGCATGATGGAGCACCTTGCCATAAGGCAAAAGTGATAACTAAGAGGTTCGGGGAACAAAACATCGACATTTTGGGTCCATGGCCAGGAAACTCCCCAGACCTTAATCCCATTGAGAACTTGTGGTCGATCCTCAAGAGGCGGGTGGACAAACAAAAACCCACAACTTCTGACAAACTCCCAGCATTGATTATGCAAGAATGGCCTGCCATCAGTCAGGATGTGGCCCAGAAGTTAATTGAATAGGATGCCAGGGCGGATTGCAGAGGTCTTGAAAAAAAAGGGTCAAACCTGCAAATATTGACTCTTTGCATAAACTGAATGTCATTGTCAATGAAAGCCTTTGACACTTATGGAATACTTGTAATTATACTTCAGTGTACCATAGTAACTACTGACATAAAGATCTAAGAACACTGAAGCAGCAAACTTTGTGGAGACCAATACTTGTGTCATTTCCAAAACCTTTGGCCACGACTGTAGTCTACTGTTGTATCCTCTCCAGATAGTGACCATGGATGAAGTGGATAAGATAGGGAAGATCAGTAAGCAGTGGACCGGTTTACTCCGCGAGGCGTTCACGGACTCTGATAACTTTGGGATCCAGTTCCCCATGGATCTAGATGTGAAGATGAAGGCTGTAATGATTGGAGCCTGTTTCCTCATCGTAAGTCTAGCATTTTATTTCATGTTATGATGTGCTATGCTATATACTATGCTAAGCTATGCTGTGGTTTGCTATGCTATATACTATGCTAAGCTATGCTGTGGTTTGCTATGCTATATACTATGCTAAGCTATGCTGTGGTTTGCTATGCTATGCTTTGCTAAGCTATGCTGTGGTTTGCTAGGCTATGCTATTCTATGTTCTCATAGTATTTGTTGATCAAATGTCTGATGGTGGTGATTTAATGTTTTCTGTTGTGTTTCCTTTTAGGATTTCATGTTCTTTGAGAGCGGTAACCAACACTAGCAGCTGAGGAGCAGTCTCCAGTGCAGAAGTCATCTCAGACAGTCAGCACTCCTAGAGCTATAACGTCCTGTTGGTCAATGAAAAGGTCTCAGACAGACATTGAACTCTGTGTGACATCTTGTTGGCATAGTAAGAACCATAGAAATAGAACTTCTCATTATATTTCTATTGCCCCCATCACCAGAAACAAGGGATTACAGGTGAATGTACTGTAGTAGCTCTGGGTTGGTACACATCACAGCTAAATCAGTCAAACCAGGTGTGAGTGTCAGTGTGCATTGTGATGTATATATTTAGAGACTGTATATAGAGGAGTGTTCACATGTGTGTTTTTACAGTGTGTACATTGTGGTTGCATTGCCCAAAACCCTCAGTCTGATAAAGGGTTGTGTAGTACCACTTTACCCATTTTCCACATGTGGGGAAAAAATGAACACCATCTTTATCCAAACAAGTATGCGGAAGGGAATGTGAAAAGGAAAGGAGAGCAGAGAGGAAGTAATGCTATGTGGCTAATGAAGAGAGGAAGTAATGCTATGTGGCTAATGAAGAGAGGAAGTAATGCTATGTGGCTAATGAAGAGAGGAAGTAATGCTATGTGGCTAATGAAGAGAGGAAGTAATGCTATGTGGCTAATGAAGAGAGGAAGTAATGCTATGTGGCTAATGAAGAGAGGAAGTAATGCTATGTGGCTAATGAAGAGAGGAAGTAATGCTATGTGGCTAATGAAGAGAGGAAGTAATGCTATGTGGCTAATGAAGAGAGGAAGTAATGCTATGTGGCTAATGAAGAGAGGAAGTAATGCTATGTGGCTAATGAAGAGAGGAAGTAATGCTATGTGGCTAATGAAGAGAGGAAGTAATGCTATGTGGCTAATGAAGAGAGGAAGTAATGCTATGTGGCTAATGAAGAGAGGAAGTAATGCTATGTGGCTAATGAAGAGAGGAAGTAATGCTATGTGGCTAATGAAGAGAGGAAGTAATGCTATGTGGCTAATGAAGCGATCTACCATGAACAAAAACATGTTATTTTTTGGGTAAATCAGAAGACCCTAATATGTTAAGTTACTGTATATGCTACTGTGTTTTTGCTCAAGACAACTTTGTATGTAGTATTTTGAGACTTTTGATATTTTATTTTATTTATTAATTTGTGTTTTTATGTAGCTCAATACTTTTATTGTTTTCATGTGATTGTAATTTAACAAGTGGGAAAGTTGACATAATGTTCAGTATTAAAGACATCCTCCAGTGATTTCTGAACTTTTATTGTTGAAAATTGACATCTCAAGTATAAATACAGTAAAGTACACACACTAAAGTTTAAAAATGTGTTTTGAGGAAAATAGTTTTTGTTTTTTGGGGTCAAAACTGCAAACTTCTAGGAGTAGGGCATTCAAGGAGTTGGTCTGATGGTCTAATGTGATGGATCACCTATTGAGATGTGCTTTTTGTAAATCAGGTGCTAAATGAGGTGAAAAAAGGAATGGAGTGTCACTGTAATATTCTCCAGACGTGTCATAAGAAAAGTACGTAAGTAAGTATCTATCTATCTATCTATCTATCTATCTATCTATCTGTCTGTCTGTCTGTCTGTCTGTCTGTCTGTCTGTCTGTCTGTCTGTCTGTCTGTCTGTCTGTCTGTCTGTCTGTCTGTCTGTCTGTCTGTCTGTCTGTCTGTCTGTCTGTCTGTCTGTCTGTCTGTCTGTCTGTCTGTCTGTCTGTCTGTCTGTCTGTCTGTCTGTCTGTCTGTCTGTCTGTCTGTCTGTCTGTCTGTCTGTCTGTCTGTCTGTCTGTCTGTCTGTCTGTCTGTCTGTCTGTATCTATCTCATGGCCATTTATTGTAATATCATTACATCTCCACTAGGGGGAGGTGTCTGTCCACATAAAGAGCCATTGCCAACGTCAAGCTCACAACCACATTCAGTTACCAAACGTTGATAGACGTTGCAGATAGAAATGCCATGAATAGAGCCAACACGATTCCTTGGGCTACATGTCAGAGAGGCATGTTTGTTCTGAATTATATAAGCAACATTTAAATTAGGATTACACTGAAAATAACCCAAGTATTACATAACAAACTACCCAGCTGCTGGGTCAATCCCCCAACCCAATGTGCTGGGCTTGTCACAACCCAACACACTGAGTTGTTTTAACCCAGCAATATAGTCTAATTTACCCAGCAGCTGGGTCAAGCACTTAACACAAGCCGCTGGGTTAGAAGCACAATCCAACCCCGCTAGGTTGAATTAACCCAATGCTCTGTTTGTCCAATATTGAGCCAGCGCTGGGTTGAATGACCCTAATTGTTTTATTTTTAACCCAGCATTTTTTATTGTAACGACAATTGATTTTGGAAAAATAATATGAATTGCCATATTGGGCATAACACCATTTCTTCTTTTTTTTAAGATGTAAAAATAAAATGTTTTCATTAATTTTTTTCAGTACCCTCATTTAGTTTTGTGTTTTCTGATTGTTTCAGTGCATGCGTTCAACAAGCTTTGGACGAAGGACTTCCACAAGGCCGCCATCCAAAGTTCACTCATAAAGGCAATAATTCTGACCTGGGTTTGATTTAGTTTTTGTTTTAATTATAAAAGCTTGTTAATTACCTTTTAAACTTCCATTGGTTAAAATCTATTACTCAGTTATCACTTGGCTAATGTAAATAATTCTGTAGTTGTCCCTAAATAAAAATATTAAATACATTTATTTTCCTCATTAGCATGCTGATGATTTCAAATTGGATTGGATTTATTTTTCTGTTTGGAGAAAATTCTATCAACGTCCCACCAAACATGGGTCTTTCTATAAACTAGGGTACCAGTGAGGATTTCCTACGCTGGACAACTTGTTACAGCTGTTCATAAGTCATTGATAATAATCTCCCAATTATTTTCCCGTCATTACATTAAGAAATAAGGGGGGATCAAAGCTATATTCAATCAAATTCACGCGTTTACTTAACCTACATTTAACTCCTTATTGGTTGGTGTCTTGATGGATTTGTCCAAAATCGTGTGAGATAAAACATGACTTTTCTGTCCTTGCATTTATGTTGTCATTATATCATATAGACAAAGAGAGAGAGAGTGGGGGTAGAGACAGAGAGAGAGTGAGAGAGAGAGAGAGAGAGAGAGAGAGAGAGAGAGAGAGAGAGAGTGGGTAGCGATAGAGAGAGCGAGTGGGGGTAGAGACAAAGAGAGAAGAAGCTGTGAGAGAGATGACCTCCCGCATTTTTAAGCATTTAAGCAGTGCTATATTAACACACCACCCCTCTGCATGTCTGACCAGACCTCTTCATTACACAACCCAACAGACAAGCAACCCCAAGCGGAAAGTCAACCTCCCAGCACAGACTACTACTCCCTCATTGAAATTATGGATACATTCACCCAGCTGGAGGTAAGGCAGGTGGAGCTGGAACAGCAGGTGATTACACTCCAGTCAGCACAGACCCAGACAACAGTCCAGCACAACAACACCCCCTTAACTAGACCTGGAGAGCTGGAGGTGGAGAGAGACATATCTGCACTCTGGACTGTAATGAGACAACACCCCCTTAACTAGACCTGCAACAACAGGAGAAAGAGCAGGAGCAGGAGAAGAACAGAGCACTAGAGGAGAGGATCAGACTGCTGGAGGTGAAGATGAGAACGATGACGGGTGACAGAGAACAACCCGTTAGAGAGCTGGCCACCCCCACAGAGAAGCCAGCAGAACAGTCCACCCCAGACCCTGACCAAAGTCTTGACACCACAGCGGAACAGATAAATTAAGAACCCCATGTCCAGGAGATCCCACCCCCTCTGAGCACCCCCCCCCCCCCTGTCAGCCACCCTAATAGCCTCCTGACAACCCACCCCCCCCCCACACCCACTGAGGACATACACAAGCCACAGTAGTCCCGTGCAGCTCAGATGGTCTTGCATGGCGCATGCAACGCCAGGGTTGTGGGTTAGATTCCCACGGTGTACCAGTACAAACAAAGTATGAACATGTATGCACTGGCTAAATGTAAGTCGCTCTGGATAGGCGCATCTGCTAAATTACTAAAAATGTTAATGTAATTGTACTCCTTATGGACTCAAACGGGAAATATATACAAGAAAATAAACTTTTTCCCAAACACATAGTGTCTAAATCTAGACCTTCTGTCTGAGGACCAAATAGGATCACATAGCCACATAATAATACACACAGGCACAAACGACCTGAGAGCACAGGAAAGGGTGGCCACAGCACTCAAGGGAATGATTGAAGAAAAAGCTTCTTCTACCTTCCGCAACGCAGTGGTTATCTCCACCCTGCTACCATGAAAATGCTTCCACCATATTACCATACAGCGGGTAAACACAATTATTTCCAATGACTGTGCCTCAAAGCCAAATGTTTACCTGTTCCACCAATCCACCCTGGACTTGAACAGCCTTTACGACCAGGTCCACCTATTCAAGGCAGCAGTGCCCACCTTCGAGCGGACCCTAAAGGACATCACCCTCAACCCCAGTCCCAACACCTCACACAGGAGCAACAGATCAATAGACACCCCGCCCAGACCAGCGAGACACTCTCCCATACCTGCGGGACCCCCTCACCCCATCCAATCAACACCCCACCAAGTCAACCATTCCCACCCCATTTAGGCCCCCTCAGATCAGACCTATGACCCTCCTGCCCACCCCATGCCCCCCCACTACCGCAAAGAGGGCCTCAACATGAAAGTCACACACTAGCCCAAGCCAATGGCATGTTCCAGATGCTCAATAGCTACCTATATCCCCCACTATAATCCCCATACTTAAATGAAGACAGCTTAAATCAATAATTTCCAAGCCCAGGGACATGTACTAGTCTGTGGCGACCTAAATGCCAGAACTGGACAAGAACCTGACACCCTGAGCACACAGAGGGACCAACATCTACCTGGAGTTAGTGGATGTAAAGTACTTAAGTAAAAATACTTTAAAGTACTGTAATTTACTTTAATATTTTTTATTTTTGACAACTTTTACTTTTACTTCACTACATTCCCAAAGAAAATAATGTACTTTTTACTTCATACATTTTCCCTGACACCCAAAAGTACTTGCTACAATTTGAATGCTTAGCAGGACAGGAAAATGGTACAATTCACACAATTATCAAGAGAATATCCCTGGTCGTCCCTACTTGATCTGACGGACTCACTAAACACACAAATAAATAAAACAAGAAAATGGTGCCGTCTGGTTTGAAATAATTCATACTTTTGATACTTAATTACATTTGATCAGATACATTTACTTTTGATACTTAAGTATATTTAAAACCAAATACTTTTAGACTTTTCCTCAAGTAGTATTTTACTGGGTGACTTTCACTTTTACTTGAGTCATTTTCTTTTAAGGTATCTTTACTTTTACTCAAGTATGTGAATTGGGTACTTTTTCCACCACTGCCTGGAGGTGACAGCATTCCCTCCCCCATATGCACCCCTAGACACAACTACTGCAGCTCTGTCACACGCTGGGTCTGTACATAGTCAACGGTAGGATTCGAGGGGACTCCTATGGTAGGAACACATATAGCTTTATCACTGACCTCAACCCAGAGTCTCACAGAGCGTTCAGAGTCAGTCCACTGACGCCCCTAACAGATCACAGCAAAATCACACTCTACTAATATTTAGAAATGTTATAGATGGAAGGAAAGTAGTGTGGAAATCTAACAAAAAACAATTAGGCAACAACAAATTAAAGCCCTTTTAGACAACTTCCTGGACAAAACATTCCACTGTAATAGTGAAGGTGTAACTTCAACAGTATAGTTTATATTTGACCTCAGCTTCTCTATCAAATATAAACATTTCAAACAGAAAACCGAAGAAAATTAACAACAATGACAAATGGTTTGATGAAGAATGAAAAAACCTAAGAATGAAATGGAGAAACCTGTCCAACCAAAAACATAGAGACCCAGAAAACCTGAGTCTACACCTTCACTATGATGAATCACTAAAACAATACAGAAATACACCTTCACTATGGTGAATCACTAAAACAATACAGAAATACACCTTCACTATGGTGAATCACTAAAACAATACAGAAATAAAAATAATTGAAGAATCCATAGACTCTAACCACTTCTGGAAAAATTGGAAAACACTAAACAAACAACAACAGGAAGAGTTATCTATCCAAAATGGAGATGTATGGATGAACCACTTCTACAATCTGTTTGGCTCTATAACAAAGAACAAACAGCAAATAAATATATATGATCAAATACAAATCTTATAATCAACTATTAAAGACCAGAACCCAGTGGATTCTCCAACTACATTGAATGAACTACAGGACAAAATACAAACCCTCCAACCCAAAAAGGCCTGTGGTGTTGATGGTATCCTCAATGAAATTATCAAATATACAGACAACAAATTCCAAATGGAAATACTTAAACTCTTTAACATCATCCTTAGCTCTGGCATCTTCCCCAATATTTGGAACCAAGGACTGATCACCCACATCCACAAAAGTGGAGACAAATTTGACCCCAATAACTACCGTGGGATATGCGTCAACAGCAACCTTGGGAAAATCCTCTGCATTATCATTAACAGCAGACTAGTTCATATCCTCAGTGAAAACAATGTACTGAGCAAATGTAAAATTGGCTTTTTACCTAATAACCGTATGACTGGTGTTGGGGGAAAAACATACAACATTATAAAATCCATGTACACAAACAACAAGTGTATGGTTAAAAATAGCAAAAAACACACAAATTTCTTTCCACAGGGCCGTGGGGTGAGACAAGGATGCAGTTTAAGCCCCACGCAAAAGACTCTACATACCTCGGCCTAAACATCAGCGCCACAGGTAACTTCTACAAAGCTGTGAACTATCTGAGAGACAAGGCAAGAACGGCCTTCTATGCCATCAGAAGGAACAGAAAATTTAACAATTAGGATCTGGCTAAAAATGCTTGAATCAGTTCTAGAACCCATTGTCCTTTATGGTTGTGAGATCTGGCATCCGCTTACCAACCAAGAATTCACTAAATGGGACAAACACCAAATTGAGACTCTGCATGCAGAAACCTGAAAAAATATCCTCAGTGGACCATGAAAAAAACACCAAATAATGCATGCAGAGCAGAATTAGGCCGATACCCGCTAATTATTAAAATCCAGAAAAGAGCCGTTAAATTCTACAACCACCTAAAAGGAAGCGATTCCCAAACCTTCCATAACAAAGCCATCACCTACAGAGAGATGAACCTGGAGAAGAGTCCCCTAAGCAAGCTGGTCCTGGGGCTTTGTTCACAAACACAAACAGACCCCACAGAACCCCAGGACAACAACACAATTAGACCCAACCACATCATGAGAAAACAAAAAGAGAATTACTTGACACATTGTAAAGAATTAACAAAAAAACAGAGCAAACTAGAATGCTATTTGGCCCTAAACAGAGAGTACACAGTGGTAGAATACCTGACCACTGTGACTGACCCAAACTTAAGGAAAGCTTTGACTATGTACAGACTCAGTGAGCATAGCCTTGCTATTGAGAAAGGCCGCCGTAGGAAGACCTGGCTCTCAAGAGAAGACAGGCTTTGTGAACACTGCCCACAAAATGAGGTGGAAACTGAGCTGCACTTCCTAACCTCCTGCCAAATGTATGACCATATTAGAAACACATATTTCTCTCAGATTACACAGATCCACAAAGAATTCGTAAACAAACCCAGTTTTGATAAACTCCCATATCTACCCATGGGTGAAATAACACAGTGTTCCATCACAGCTTGAGAGAGAGAGAGAGAGAGAGAGAGAGAGAGAGAGAGAGAGAGAGAGAGAGAGAAAGAGAGAGAGAGAGAGAGAGAGAGAGAGCGACAGGCAGAGAGAGAGAGATAGAGTGGGGGTAGAGACAGACAGAGAGATAGAGTGGGGGTAGAGACAGACAGAGAGAGAGAGTGGGGTAGAGACAGACAGAGAGAGAGAGTGGGAGTAGAGACAGACAGAGAGAGATGGAAAGAGAGGGAGAGAGAGAGAGAGAGAGAGAGAGAGAGAGAGAGAGAGAGAGAGAGAGAGAGAGAGAGAGAGAGAGAGTGGCCTCATGAAGGGTCACTTGGAAATGTTTTCAGTGATAATTGCACTCAGTTAGATTTCACTTCCTCTCTTTTATAATGAGCTGTTTGGTGGGTGTAACCAACGAACCGTGCACTTATATAATAACCAGTTAGCTCTCATTTGACACTGCCCTTAATTGTATCGTTTTAACCATGGCTGCAGCCCAAACGGCACCCGGTTCCCTATATACTGCACTACTTCTGACCACAGCCCATGTATTTCTCATCACCATCCAAAGGCATAGAGCATAGACCCATGGCACATCAGGACTCACCTCTGTGTTTGTTTTTGGCTGGCCCATAGCAGGACTTACCTCTGTGTTTGTTCTTGGCTGGCCCACATCAGGACTCAACTCTGTGTTTGTTCTTGGCTGGCCCAAATCAGGACTCAACTCTGTGTTTGTTTTTGGCTGGCCCACTGCAGGACTTACCTCTGTGTTTGTTCTTGGCTGGCCCACATCAGGACTCAACTCTGTGTTTGTTCTTAGCTGGCCCACATTAGGACTAAACTCTGTGTTTGTTCTTGGCTGGCCCACATCAGGACTCAACTCTGTGTTTGTTCTTGGCTGGCCCACATCAGGACTCAACTCTCAACTCAATTAGCCACGGAAATCCTAATTAGAAAGTGACTGTTTTCTGGAAGCTGTGCAGCGCCATTTCCGCTACACGTGGGCCGGCCCCCAGGGGAGGAGACCGGTTAAAGAAGGATGTTTAAGCCTTGAGACAATAGAGACATGGATTGTGTGTTTGTACCATTCAGAGGGTGATAAAACAGAATATGATAATAGCCTTTTATTGTAAGAGCAGTTTGACATTTCAGCCTGTTTCGGTGAGATGGAGTTTTGGCCTTCCATGGTGACATCACTATGTGGTCAATCAATTAATGGACCAATAAGAAAGAGAGTTCATAACCTCTCTGCCCAATAACAGCTAGTTTTCAGTTTTCCACTCTCAGACAGTCCTAGCAATATTCTTGCTTGAGAAATTGCCCTTGCTAAAAGCAATATTTATTTTAAGACCATTTATATACAAAAATAAAATACATCACAGGAAGGTACTTAATTGATACCTAGAAATGATTTGATATTGAGAAAAAAACGGGTACATTGGACCTTTAAACAAACAATATTGAAATGACCATGGTCACAACCATAACTGTCAACGCCATCTCCCTAATTGATTGAGATAGGATAGGACATTTTGGTTAAAATATGTTTATTTTAATTAGTATTTAGCGTCATAAAGCAACAGTGGAATAACTAAATGACTTATTTCTATACCACTTGAATGAAGAATAAACATTATATTTTCAAATCAATCGTTTTCTATATTTGACAAATGTTTAGGGTTAGGGTTAGAACTTTTATTTTTAGAGACAAAAATATTTATGTTTTCAACTCTGTCAGTGGCTTGTGATTTCCATTGATACTTTGGTCTATCAAATATTAGTGGGGGGTTTTTGTTGTTGAAATTGTTCCCATCTTTCAAGAATCCCTCAGCTAATGATATGGAATAGTGGGTGATGTTAGTGTGTAGTCAGCCATCTGGTGAGTCCAGTATAGAATAGTGGGTGATGTTAGTGTGTAGTCAGCCATCTGGTGAGTCCAGTATAGAATAGTGGGTGATGTTAGTGTGTAGTCAGCCATCTGGTGAGTCCAGTATAGAATAGTGGGTGATGTTAGTGTGTAGTCAGCCATCTGGTGAGTCCAGTATAGAATAGTGGGTGATGTTAGTGTGTAGTCAGCCATCTGGTGAGTCCAGTATGGAATAGTGGGTGATGTTAGTGTGTAGTCAGCCATCTGGTGAGTCCAGTATAGAATAGTGGGTGATGTTAGTGTGTAGTCAGCCATCTGGTGAGTCCAGTATGGAATAGTGGGTGATGTTAGTGTGTAGTCAGCCATCTGGTGAGTCCAGTATGGAATAGTGGGTGATGTTAGTGTGTAGTCAGCCCTCTGGTGAGTCCAGTATAGAATAGTGGGTGATGTTAGTGTGTAGTCAGCCCTCTGGTGAGTCCAGTATAGAATAGTGGGTGATGTTAGTGTGTAGTCAGCCATCTGGTGAGTCCAGTATAGAATAGTGGGTGATGTTAGTGTGTAGTCAGCCATCTGGTGAGTCCAGTATAGAATAGTGGGTGATGTTAGTGTGTAGTCAGCCATCTGGTGAGTCCAGTATAGAATAGTGGGTGATGTTAGTGTGTAGTCAGTTACCGTGACACATTTTTTTATCTCTATTTCAAATGTTTTTTCATGTAAATGATGCAGATAGTCTGTTACTTATTTGACATGGATGGCTTGGAATTTGAAGAATTTAGGATTTCAAGTGACTAAATATGTAGCCTAGCGGTTAGAGCGTTGGGCCAGTAACCCAAAGGTCACTGGTTTGAATACCCCAGCCGACAAGGTGAAAAACCTGTCGATGTGTCCTTGAGCAAGGCACTTAACTGTAATTTGCTCCAGGGGCTGACCCTGTAGGTAGGCCGTCATTGTAAATCAGAATTTGTTCTTAACTGACTCAAATAAAGGTTACATTTAAATAGTGAAATACAGTGTGGTTTATACTTGATTCCAGAAATGGTGGTTTCTTATCTCTCTCTGTTATACTGTATAGTATTTCTCTTCTTAGTGAGTGCTTGATATACCCTCACTGTATGGTGCACAATACCTAACCATTGGTTTGACTCTAATCTTGGTCAACCCATAACTAATTGGTCAGCTGCTCGATTAAGTTTTTGGTACATAAGTTAAGAGAAGAGATGAAGAAATGCTCTAACAAGAAGCTCCACCCCTGGAAGTTACGGCCTGAATGTCCCCTCCACTTCCAACTGAATAACACCTGCAAAATCGTGATTTGTCCAAATAACCAGAGATTAAAAACTAGAATATTGCTCATCTTATCCTACAAATCCCAATCAGTCCTGACTGATTCTCTTGGTTTATACACAGAATCTTTCCACGAGAGATTTGTTTATCTCAATCTCTATTTAAAGCAGTGAATGGAAATGTTTATGTGCAGAGTAGCAGTTGTTGAACTACCTCATTGAGTCTGGAGTCTGGAAACAAACTCGGTCTACTCATATGATTTAAAACTGTTTGTCCATAATAACGCCTTTCTGTGTTTTATGCACTGTTATAGTCTGCCATTGACCATCACCTCAACGTTTAGAGAGAGAGAGAGAGAGGGAGAGAGAGAGAGAGAGAGAGGGAGAGAGAGAGAGAGAGAGGGGGAGAGAGAGAGAGAGAGGGACAAGTTTGTTCTGAGATGTCTTGGAAGAGAGAGGTTTGCCTATCAGGTCAGAGAGGTAAACCATAAGTCAACAAGGGATATTATCTCTTATCCTCAGGCCTTATCTACACCCTGTCTCATGTTGTAACGGGCCTCAGCACGCTGTCACATTTGGCAAGAAGTTATTATTTACCAGAAAACACTCTGAAAGGCCAAGTCTGCTTTTCCCTCAAGTAGTTTGGAATTCTTCTGCTGTCTACTTGAATCCCAAATTGCACCCTATTCTCTGTGTAGTGCACTACTTTTGACCAGGGCCCATTGAGTTCTGGTGAAAAGTCATGCACTTATTAGGAAATAAGGTGCCATTTGAGATGCAAGTTTCAGAGAAACTGGGTTCAGAGTGAGGACCATGCAGCTGGGTTCAGAGTGAGGAACATGCAGCTGGGTTCAGAGTGAGGACCATGCAGCTGGGATCAGAGTGAGGACCATACAGCTGGGTTCAGAGTGAGGACCATGCAGCTGGGATCAGAGTGAGGACCATACAGCTGGGTTCAGAGTGAGGACCATACAGCTGGGATCAGAGTGAGGACCATGCAGCTGGGTTCAGAGTGAGGACCATACAGCTGGTTTCAGAGTGAGGACCATACAGCTGGGATCAGAGTGAGGACCATGCAGCTGGGTTCAGAGTGAGGACCATACAGCTGGGTTCAGAGTGAGGACCATACAGCTGGGTTCAGAGTGAGGACCATACAGCTGGTTTCAGAGTGAGGACCATACAGCTGGGTTCAGAGTGAGGACCATACAGCTGGGTTCAGAGTGAGGACCATACAGCTGGTTTCAGAGTGAGGACCATACAGCTGGGTTCAGAGTGAGGACCATGCAGCTGGGTTCAGAGTGAGGACCATACAGCTGGGTTCAGAGTGAGGACCATACAGCTGGTTTCAGAGTGAGGACCATGCAGCTGGGTTCAGAGTGAGGACCATACAGCTGGTTTCAGAGTGAGGACCATACAGCTGGGTTCAGAGTGAGGACCATGCAGCTGGGTTCAGAGTGAGGACCATACAGCTGGGTTCAGAGTGAGGACTATGCAGCTTGTTTCAGAGTGAGGACCATGCAGCTGGGTTCAGAGTGAGGACCATGCAGCTTGTTTCAGAGTGAGGACCATGCAGCTGGGTTCAGAGTGAGGACCATGCAGCTGGGTTCAGAGTGAGGACCATACAGCTGGTTTCAGAGTGAGGACCATACAGCTGGGTTCAGAGTGAGGACCATGCAGCTGGGTTCAGAGTGAGGACCATGCAGCTGGGTTCAGAGTGAGGACCATACAGCTGGTTTCAGAGTGAGGACCATACAGCTGTGTTCAGAGTGAGGACCATGCAGCTGGGTTCAGAGTGAGGACCATACAGCTGGTTTCAGAGTGAGGACCATACAGCTGGGTTCAGAGTGAGGACCATGCAGCTGGGTTCAGAGTGAGGACCATACAGCTGGTTTCAGAGTGAGGACCATACAGCTGGGTTCAGAGTGAGGAACATGCAGCTGGGTTCAGAGTGAGGACCATACAGCTGGGTTCACAGTGAGGACCATGCAGCTGGGTTCAGAGTGAGGAACATGCAGCTTGTTTCAGAGTGAGGACCATGCAGCTGTGTTCAGAGTGAGGACCATGCAGCTTGTTTCAGAGTGAGGACCATACAGCTGGGTTCAGAGTGAGGACCATACAGCTGGGATCAGAGTGAGGACCATGCAGCTGGGTTCAGAGTGAGGACCATACAGCTGGTTTCAGAGTGAGGACCATACAGCTGGGTTCAGAGTGAGGACCATGCAGCTGGGTTCAGAGTGAGGACCATACAGGTGGTTTAAGAGTTAGAACCATGCAGCTGGGTTCAGAGTGAGGACCATGCAGCTTGTTTCAGAGTGAGGACCATGCAGCTGGGTTCAGAGTGAGGACCATGCAGCTGGGTTCAGAGTGAGGACCATACAGCTGGGTTCAGAGTGAGGACCATGCAGCTTGTTTCAGAGTGAGGACCATGCAGCTGGGTTCAGAGTGAGGACCATGCAGCTTGTTTCAGAGCGAGGACCATGCAGCTGGGTTCAGAGTGAGGACCATGCAGCTGGGTTCAGAGTGAGGACCATGCAGCTGGGTTCAGAGTGAGGACCATACAGCTGGTTTTAGAGTGAGGACCATACAGCTGGGTTCAGAGTGAGGACCATGCAGCTGGGTTCAGAGTGAGGACCATACAGGTGGTTTAAGAGTTAGAACCATGCAGCTGGGTTCAGAGTGAGGACCATGCAGCTTGTTTCAGAGTGAGGACCATGCAGCTGGGTTCAGAGTGAGGACCATGCAGCTGGTTTCAGAGTGAGGACCATACAGCTGGGTTCAGAGTGAGGACCATGCAGCTGGGTTCAGAGTGAGGACCATACAGCTGGTTTCAGAGTGAGGACCATACAGCTGGGTTCAGAGTGAGGACCATGCAGCTGGGTTCAGAGTGAGGACCATACAGCTGGGTTCAGAGTGAGGACCATACAGCTGGGTTCAGAGTGAGGACCATACAGCTGGGTTCAGAGTGAGGACCATGCAGCTGGGTTCAGAGTGAGCACCATACAGCTGGTTTCAGAGTGAGGACCATACAGGTGGTTTAAGAGTGAGAACCATGCAGCTGGTTTCAGAGTGAGGACCATACAGTTGGGTTCAGAATTAGGACCATACAGCTGGGTTCAGAGTGAGGACCATGCAGCTGGGTTCAGAGTGAGGACCATACAGCTGGTTTTAGAGTGAGGACCATACAGCTGGGTTCAGAGTGAGGACCATGCAGCTGGGTTCAGAGTGAGGACCATACAGGTGGTTTAAGAGTTAGAACCATGCAGCTGGGTTCAGAGTGAGGACCATGCAGCTTGTTTCAGAGTGAGGACCATGCAGCTGGGTTCAGAGTGAGGACCATGCAGCTGGTTTCAGAGTGAGGACCATACAGCTGGGTTCAGAGTGAGGACCATGCAGCTGGGTTCAGAGTGAGGACCATACAGCTGGTTTCAGAGTGAGGACCATACAGCTGGGTTCAGAGTGAGGACCATGCAGCTGGGTTCAGAGTGAGGACCATACAGCTGGGTTCAGAGTGAGGACCATACAGCTGGGTTCAGAGTGAGGACCATACAGCTGGGTTCAGAGTGAGGACCATGCAGCTGGGTTCAGAGTGAGCACCATACAGCTGGTTTCAGAGTGAGGACCATACAGGTGGTTTAAGAGTTAGAACCATGCAGCTGGTTTCAGAGTGAGGACCATACAGTTGGGTTCAGAATTAGGACCATACAGCTGGGTTCAGAGTGAGGACCATGCAGCTGGTTTCAGAGTGAGGACCATACAGCTGGGTTCAGAGTGAGGACCATGCAGCTGGTTTCAGAGTGAGGACCATGCAGCTGGGTTCAGAGTGAGGACCATACAGCTGGGTTCAGAGTGAGGACCATACAGCTGGGTTCAGAGTGAGGACAATACAGCTGGGTTAAGAGTGAGGACCATACATCTGGGTTCAGAGTTAGGACCATACAGCTGGGTTCAGAGTTAGGACCTTACAGTTGGGTTCAGAGCTAGGACCTTACAGCTGGGTTCAGAGTTAGGACCATACAGCTGGGTTCAGAGCTAGGACCATACAGCTGGGTTCAGAGTTAGGACCATACAGCTGGGTTCAGAGCTAGGACCTTACAGCTGGGTTCAGAGTTAGGACCATACAGCTGGGTTCAGAGTTAGGACCATACAGCTGGGTTCAGAGTTAGGACCATACAGCTGGGTTCAGAGTTAGGACCATACAGCTGGGTTCAGAGTGAGTACTATGCAGCTGGGTTTTGCCACACACTATGATTGATTATTCTTGGTTAACCCAGAACTAGGAACTAGGATCCGAACCAGAACGAGGAGCTCCACCCACTCTCTCTCTTTACAGGCTGAAGTGAATTTCCCCTCCCCTTAGTGAATGCCCCCTCCCCTAAGTGAATTCCCTCTCCCCTAAGTGAATTCCCTCTCCCCTAAGTGAATTCCCTCTCCCCTAAGTGAATTCCCACTCCCCTAGGTGAATTCCCCCTCCCCTAAGTGAATTCCTTCTCCCCTAAGTGAATTCCCCCTCCCCTAAGTGAATTCCCTCTCCCCTAAGTGAATTCCCCCTCCCCTAAGTGATTTCCCCCTCCCCTAAGTGAATTCCCAATCCCCTAAGTGAATTCCCTCTCCCCTAAGTGAATTCCCCCTCCCCTAGGTGAATTCCCCCTCCCCTAAGTGAATTCCTTCTCCCCTAGGTGAATTCCCCCTCCCCTAAGTGAATTCCTTCTCCCCTAAGTGAATTCCCCCTCCCCTAAGTGAATTCCCTCTCCCCTAAGTGATTTCCCCCTCCCCTAAGTGATTTCCCTCTCCCCTAAGTGCATTTCTAAAGATGCAACATCATGATCATGATTTGTCCAAATAACCAGAAAAAGGAAAGCCAAACCCCAGATCTACAGCTGCTAGTATCTGTCACGGTGCGTATTATATACGGGACGATAGACAGAGCGCTGGTGAAGTGTCATCCTTTTTATTTGAAATGAGGTGTTCTCTCGAAGCATTAACAAATAAAAAGGAGAGTGAAAAAATATAACTATTACAAACAAAAAACACGACTATAAACAAAAACACAGTGACTTACTTTGAGA
Source organism: Thymallus thymallus (assembly GCA_023634145.1). Classification (NCBI taxonomy): domain Eukaryota; kingdom Metazoa; phylum Chordata; class Actinopteri; order Salmoniformes; family Salmonidae; genus Thymallus; species Thymallus thymallus. The sequence goes on from CM042418.1 coordinate 27,541,061, forward strand.
GCTGCTGGCAGTGCAGACAAACAAAAGAACAATGATCCACACACAGGTGGCTGTGTGTGATGACTAAATACTATCCCCAATCAGAGACAACGCTATACAGCTGTTTCTGATTGGGGATGATAATCTCCCTAATAGGAGTGTGAGGACTTGGTTGTGTGCCTCTCATCCTCCCCTAGGTGGGGGTAAGAGGCCTTATCACAACCAAGCCCTCACAGTACCCACCCCCCCTAAGGTGCGGACTCTCGATCGCACACATACAATCCCCCCTCTCCTGAAAGAAAAAAAATGTCCAAAACTAGGGGGGACATGGCGGGGTACTGAGGTGGTTGCTGGTGGGGGCTCCGGTTCCGGGCGTGGCACAGGCTGTGAGAGTAGCTTTCCTCCTACCTCTCCGTTGCACGCCCGGTCCGGTCCGGACCCCGGCGTGGTGGTTCCCCCCTCAGTACTCCCGCCATTCACCAAGTCCTGTCTGGACCCTGGTGCGGGAGCCCTCGACCCTGGAGAGGGGCTGACAACCGGCCCCGGACTGGGCACCGGTGGAGCGGACTGCTCCGGCACTGGAGCGACGCAGATGACCGGCCCCGGACTGGGCACCGGTGGAGCGGACTGCTCCGTCAATGGAGCGACGTAGACGACCGGCCCTGGACTGGGCACCGGTGGAGCGGACTGCTCCGGCACTGGAGCGACGCAGATGACCGGCCCCGGACTGGGCACCGGTGGAGCGGACTGCTCCGTCAATGGAGCGACGTAGACGACCGGCCCCGGACTGGGCACCGGTGGAGCGGACTGCTCCGGCACTGGAGCGGCGCAGACCACCGGCCCCGGACTGGGCACCGGTGGAGCGGACTGCTCCGGCACTGGAGCGACGTAGACGACCGGCCCCGGACTGGGCACCGGTGGAGCGGACTGCTCCGGCACTGGAGCGACGCAGACGACCGGCCCCGGACTGGGCACCGGTGGAGCGGACTGCTCCGGCGCTGGAGCGAAGCAGACGACCGGCCCTGGACTGGGCACCGGTGGAGGAGGCTCCAGGCCTTGAGCTGTGGCTGGAGGCTCCGGGCTGCTGACCTTCGCTGGAGGTGGCGGAACGCTGACCTTCGCTGGAGGTGGCGGAACGCTGACCTTCGCTGGAGGTGGCGGAACGCTGACCTTCGCTGGAGGTGGCGGAACGCTGACCTTCGCTGGAGGTGGCGGGGCGCTGACCTTCGCTGGAGGTGGCGGGGCGCTGACCTTCGCTGGAGGTGGCGGGGCGCTGACCTTCGCTGGAGGTGGCGGGGCGCTGACCTTCGCTGGAGGTGGCGGGGCGCTGACCTTCGCTGGAGGTGGCGTGGCGCTGACCTTCGCTGGAGGTGGCTTGGCGCTGACCTTAGCCGGAGGTTTCGGGCAGCTGACTCTCACCGGAGGTCTCGGGTTGGACGCCGTGCCCACCCTGGGCACCGACGCAGAGGTGGTCTTCAGCCCTGCAGCTGGTCTGGCTGTCGGCCCCAGACTGGGCACCGACACGCTATGGAGCTCCTGCTCCATAGCGGGACTGAACGTCGTGCCCACCCTGGGCACCGACGCAGAGATGGTTTCCAGCCCTCTGGTGGGGCTGGCTGTCGGCCCCAGACTGGGCACCGACACGCTATGGAGCTCCTGCTCCACAGCGGGACTGAACGTCGTGCCCACCCTGGGCACCGACGCAGAGATGGTTTCCAGCCCTCTGGTTGGGCTGGCTGTCGGCCCCAGACTGGGCACCGACGCGCTATGGAGCTCCTGCTCCACAGCGGGACTGAACGTCGTGCCCACCCTGGGCACCGACGCGGAGATGGTTTCCAGCCCTGTGGTTGGGCTGGCTGTCGGCCCCAGACTGGGCACCGACACGCTATGGAGCTCCTGCTCCACAGCGGGGCTGAACGTCGTGCCCACCCTGGGCACCGACGCAGAGAGGGTTTCCAGCCCTGTGGTTGGGCTGGCTGTCGGCCCCAGGCTGGGCACCGACGCGCTATGGAGCTCCTGCTCCACAGCGTGACTGAACGTCGTGCCCACCCTGGGCACCGACGCAGAGATGGTATCCAGCCCTGTGGTTGGGCTGGCTGTCGGCCCCAGGCTGGGCACCGACGCGCTATGGAGCTCCTGCTCCACAGCGGGACTAAACGTCGTGCCCACCCTGGGCACCGACGCAGAGATGGTCTCCAACCACAGAGCTGTGCTGGCGACCGTCGTTGTAGCCTCCGTGCGAGGAGTAGGCACGGGGCGTACAGGACTGGGGAAACGCACCAGTGGTCTGATGCGAGGCGCTGGCACGGGTCGCGCCGGGCTGGGGAAACGCACCGTTTGGCTAGTGCGTGGAGCAGGCGCGGGCCGTACCGGGCTGGGGAAACGCACCATAGGGCTGGTGCGTGGAGCTGGCACGGGTCGCGCCGGGCTGGGGAAACGCACCGTTTGGCTGGTGCGTGGAGCAGGCGCGGGCCGTACCGGGCTGGGGAAACGCACCGTTGGGTTGGTGCGTTTAGTTGGTACGGGTCGCACCGGGCTAGTGTTGCGCACCGATGGTGTGGTGCGCTGAGTCGGTCTCCTCTTCCTCCGACTCTGGACCGGCGCTGGAGGCACCGGACTGGGAACTGGCGCTGGAGCACGACTGTCCCTGTCGTCCCTACTCCACCGCCAATCCCCATCCTGTGAGGGCTCCTCCGGGAACCCCCACGAGTGAGGGAACAGAAGCACATCGTCGTCGTCTTCCTCCGACTCCTCTCTGTACTCCTGCTCCCATGGCTGTAGGGGCTCCTCCTGGAACCCCCACGAGTGCAGTGGTCGGGGCTCTTCTCCCTCGATCCCCGACCACCCCCATAGCCCCCCCCCAAAATCAGTTTGAGGGGTTTTCTGGGCTCCAGGCTGGTCCTCAGTTCTAGCCCGGTGACGTGTCCTCCGTCCTCGGCGCCTCGACTGCTCCGGACCCCAGCCTTCCTCCACCGAACGATAATAGGAGTGTTCCTCCTCGGTAATTTTTCCCATACCGAGGAGGATATCTCCTAAAGTCAAGCTCCTTTGCGTCCCAGGGTGGTGGATCATTCTGTCACGGTGCGTATTATATACGGGACGATAGACAGAGCGCTGGTGAAGTGTCATCCTTTTTATTTGAAATGAGGTGTTCTCTCGAAGCATTAACAAATAAAAAGGAGAGTGAAAAAATATAACTATTACAAACAAAAAACACGACTATAAACAAAAACACAGTGACTTACTTTGAGAGCTGCTGGCAGTGCAGACAAACAAAAGAACAATGATCCACACACAGGTGGCTGTGTGTGGTGACTAAATACTATCCCCAATCAGAGACAACGCTATACAGCTGTCTCTGATTGGGGATGATAATCTCCCTAATAGGAGTGTGAGGACTTGGTTGTGTGCCTCTCATCCTCCCCTAGGTGGGGGTAAGAGGCCTTATCACAACCAAGCCCTCACAGTATCCTATGTATCCAATTAAGTCCTGACAGATTCTCTGTTTACAGATATGAATGATTTATAACCAGAGATGGTTTCTACCAGAGATGAATGATTTTTAACCAGAGATGGTTTCTACCAGAGATGAATGATTTATAACCAGAGATGGTTTCTACCAGAGATTAATGATTTATAACCAGAGATGGTTTCTACCAGAGATGATAGATTTATAACTAGAGATGGTTTCTACCAGAGATGATAGATTTATAACCAGAGATGGTTTCTACCAGAGATGATAGATTTATAACCAGAGATGGTTTCTACCAGAGATGAATGATTTATAACCAGAGATGGTTTCTACCAGAGATTAATGATTTATAACCAGAGATGGTTTCTACCAGAGATGAATGATTTATAACCAGAGATGGTTTCTACCAGAGATGATAGATTTATAACTAGAGATGGTTTCTACCAGAGATGATAGATTTATAACCAGAGATGGTTTCTACCAGAGATGATAGATTTATAACCAGAGATGGTTTCTACCAGAGATGAATGATTTATAACCAGAGATGGTTTCTACCAGAGATTAATGATTTATAACCAGAGATGGTTTCTACCAGAGATTATTGATTTATAACCATAGAATAACCAGCGATGGTTTCTACCAGAGATTAATTATTTATCTAATTTAGATATTGTGAATGATCTAACTGAGGGAACCCATAACAGGGACAATGCAGCTGTTGAGATTAGACGGTGGTAGTGTGGAATTTGTTTTGACTTGTTATTTCAATAGTCCCAAACTGCATTGACACACAGCAACATTTGATTTATCTAACTGGGAGATCCCATTCACACACAGCAACATTTGATGTATCTAACTGGGAGATCCCATTGACACACAGCAACATTTGATGTATCTAACTGAGCAATCCCATTCACACACAGCAACATTTGATTGATCTAACTGGGAGATCCCATTCACACACAGCTAAATTTGATTGATCTAACTGGGAGATCCCATTCACACACAGGGATGTTGATTTATCTAACTGGGAGATCCCATTCACACACAGGGATTTTTTATTTATCTAACTGAGAGATCCCGTTCACACACAGGGATGTTGATTTATCTAACTGAGAGATCCCGTTCACACACAGCGACATGTGATTTATCTAACTGGAACATCAAAGAACACTGAGACAGTGTACGACAATGTATGCCGAGTTTAGACGTTGTGGTAATGTAAGATTTGTTTTGATGTGTTTCCCTGGCCTGTCCTCATCCCTATAATCAGGGTGGCATAAAAACATAAACATTGTTAGAGCTTTGTGTTCAGGCTGCACTTTAGATGAACCAGTCTACAATTAGAGACCGCAGCTACTGAAAGGTCATCAGGTCAGGAGGTCATTGTGTGCACCCAGAACACGAACAATGGTTAACGTGCTTTGCCTCACAGCCTTTTGAATCAGCAGTTTAACTAGAGTTACACTGAGGAGCCGTCTGATGTGGGGTGAATTCCAAAAGGAACCCTGTACCCTGGAGGTACGTGGTGTTAGAACAGATCCTGTTAGAGAGTCTGGAGGTACATGGTGTTAGAACAGATCCTGTTGGAGAGTCTGGAGGTACATGGTGTTAGAACAGATCCTGTTAGAGAGTCTGGAGGTACATGGTGTTAGAACGGATCCTGTTAGAGAGTCTGGAGGTACATGGTGTTAGATCAGATCCTGTTAGAGAGTCTGGAGGTACATGGTGTTAGAAAAGATCCTGTTAGAGAGTCTGGAGGTCCATGGTGTTAGAACAGATCCTGTTAGAGAGGCTGGAGGTACATGGTGTTAGAACAGATCCTGTTAGAGAGTCTGGAGGTACATGCTGTTAGACAGATTCAAGCAGTCACACTGTTTCCTCGCTTTTAGGGCCCATTGTGCAATTCTTCAGAAAAATTAGCAACATTGTCAGATTTGAAGAACATGGTGGAAAATATGCAGCAAAATTCTGATGAGAGCAGATACAAATTCATTGCTTTAACTCATTCTGACAAATGTTAAGAAAATGTTGAGCAATGTTATAAAGTCATGACTTTTCAAATAAGTTACGTTACACGTTATGTTGGCTGACAATTTGTTAGCTATGCTAGCCTTACAAACCACATGCATATCATTATAACATCATAACATCGACAGGGCTGTAGTGGAGCGGGTCGAGATTTTCCAGTTCCTTGGTGTCGACATCACCAGTGAACTATCATGGTCCAAACACACCAAGAGAGTTGTGAAGAGGACACGACAACACCTTTTCCCCCTCAGGAGACTGAAAAGATTTGTCATGGGTCCCCAGATCCTCCAAAAGTTATACAGCTGCACCTTAGAGCATCCTGACTGGTTGCATCACCGCCTGGTACGGCAACTGCTCAGCATCCGACCATAAGGCGCTACAGAGGGTAGTGTGTACAGCCCAGTACATCAATGGGGCTAAGTCTCCTGCCATCCAAGACCTATATACCAGGCGGTGTCAGAGGAAGGCCGAAAAAAATGTCAAAGACTCCAGTCACCCAAGACATAGATTGTTCTCTCTGCTACCGCATGGCAAGCGGTACCGGAGCGCCAAGTCTAGGTCCAAAAGGCTCCTTAACAGCTTCTACCCCCAAGCCATAAGACTTCTGAACAGCTAATCAAATGGCTACCCAGACTAGTTATATTGACTGACCCCCCCACCCCCCCCCCCCCTGTATATAGCCTCGTTATTGTCATGTAATTTTCTTGTGTTACTTTTGATTACATTTTTTTATTTTATTTATAAAATATGTGAGTTCTCAACGGACAATGTTAATGAAGTCGTAAGATGTCTAGCTAGTAATTTCATATGCTAACAAGCTAGGAAGAATTGCATAGCAACAGCATCAACTTCTGTTAGACATGCGAAGAGCTAGTACGCAACTGAAAGGATACCTAAAATGAAATACTAGTATATAGTATGCAGTATATACTCATTAAGTATGTAGTATACCATATGTTAGTATGAGTATTTGAATATAGCTCACGTCTGTGTCCGAAATGGCATACATCTTTTGACCAGGGCCAAAAGGGATCTGTTCAAACCTAGTGCACTATGTAGGGAATAGGGTGCCATTTGGGATGTGAATAGGGTGCCATTTGGGATGTGAATAGGATGCCATTTGGGATGTGAATAGGATGCCATTTGGGATGTGAATAGGATGCCATTTGGGATGTGAATAGGGTGCCATTTGGGATGTGAATAGGATGCCATTTGGGATGTGAATAGGGTGCCATTTGGGAGGCAAACAATATTTACTTTGTGAAAGTATGTGGAATTTCAGAGTGTGTGTTCTGCAAGAGTGAAAACAGCGATACAGTACTGTACTGTACATTCTTAGCTGGAGAGGAGACATTGTGTTGGTCCCTTGAATACATCAGCACTTCAGGAATGTCCTGGATCTGTGTGTTAAGTCCACTTTAAACAAAGGCCCCCACTAACATCTGTGCAAACGCAGCTTGAGAAAACAGCAGAGTGATTTAGTGAAACAAAACGAGTGGGGGGGGATTACTTACATAGTGCACTGCATTTGACAAGAGCCCTATGTATTTGCACTATGACCCTATGCATTCTGGTACTGTCAGGACTTTCTCACTGTGTATACTTTCACTGAGTGATGAGTTGAAGGAAAAAACACACATGGAGCATGTTAGAGAACCTGGAGGTACATGGTGTTAGAGAAGATCCTGTTAGAGAGTCTGGAGGAATATAGTGTTAGAACAGATCCTGTTAGAGAGTCTGGAGGAATATGGTGTTAGAACAGATCCTGTTAGAGTCTGGAGGTACAAGGTGTTAGAAGAGATACTGTTAGAGACCCTGGAGGTACATGGTGTTAGACAGATCCTGTTAGAGAGTCTGGAGGAATATAGTGTTAGAACAGATCCTGTTAGAGAGTCTGGAGGAATATAGTGTTAGAACAGATCCTGTTAGAGAGTCTGGAGGAATATGGTGTTAGAACAGATCCTGTTAGAGACCCTGGAGGTACATGGTGTTAGACAGATACTGTTAGAGAGTCTGGAGGTACATGGTGTTAGACAGATACTGTTAGAGAGTCTGGAGGAATATGGTGTTAGAACAGATCCTGTTAGAGAGTCTGGAGGTACAAGGTGTTAGAACAGATACTGTTAGAGACCCTGGAGGTACATGGTGTTAGACAGATACTGTTAGAGAGTCTGGAGGAATATGGTGTTAGAACAGATCCTGTTAGAGAGTCTGGAGGTACAAGGTGTTAGAACAGATACTGTTAGAGACCCTGGAGGTACATGGTGTTAGACAGATACTGTTAGAGAGTCTGGAGGTACATGGTGTTAGAACTTATACTGTTAGAGACTCTGGAGGTACATGGTGTTAGACATATACTGTTAGAGAGTCTGGAATTACATGGTGTTAGAACAGATCATGTTAGAGAGCCTGGAGGTACATGGTGTTAGGTAAGATCCTGTTGGAGAGTCTGGAGGTATATGGTGTTAGAACAGATCCTGTTAGAGAGTCTGGAGGTACATGGTGTTAGAACAGAGCCTGTTAGAGAGCCTGCAGTTACATGGTGTTAGAACAGATCCTGTTAGAGAGTCTGGAGGTACATGGTGTTAGAACAGTGCCCAAAAGGCATCCAATTCCCTACATATTGCACAACTTTTGACCAGAGCCCTTTGGTGACCAGACCAGCCCAGACCGGCCCAGCCCAGCCCAGATCAGCCCAGCCCAGATCAGCCCAGCCCAGCCCAGATCAGCCCAGCCCAGCCCAGCCCAGACCGGCCCAGCCCAGACCAGCCTAGGGAGTAAATGGCTGTGTTTTATGAGGCTCTGATTGTGGCCTGTATGTGTGTGTTAATCAGTCTGCTTTAAACCAAGTGTGTATATGTATGTGTGTGTGTGTGTGTTTATAAGTCTGCTTTAAACAAAGTGTGTATATGTATGTGTGTGTGTGTGTGTGTGTTTATAAGTCTGCTTTAAACAAAGTGTGTATATGTATGTGTGTGTGTGTGTGTGTGTTTATAAGTCTGCTTTAAACAAAGTGAACACCTGCCTGCTGCAATGGTGGTGCCCCGATCCCGCAGCTGAATCAACTTTAGGAGACGGTCCTGGCGCTTGCTGGACTTTCTTGGGCGCCCTGACGCCTTCTTCACAACAATTGAACCTCTCTCCTTGAAGTTCTTGGTGATCCGATAAATGGTTGATTTAGGTGCAATCTTACCAGCAGCAATATCCTTGCCTGTGAAGCCCTTTTTGTGCAAAGCAATGATGACGGCACGTGTTTCCTTGCAGGTAACCATGGTTGACAGAGGAAGAACAATGATTTCAAGCACCACCCTCCTTTTAAAGCTTCCAGTCTGTTATTCTGACTCAATCAACATGACAGAGTGATCTTCAGCCTTGTCCTCGTCAACACTCTCACCTGTGTTAACGAGACAATCACTGACATGATGGCAGCTGGTCCTTTTGTGGCAGGGCAGAAATGCAGTGGAAATGTTTTTGGGGGATTAAGTTCATTTTCATGGCAAAGAGGGACTTTGCAATCATCTGATCACTCTTCATGACATTCTGGAGTATATGCAAATTACCATCATCAACACTGAGGCAGCAAACTTTGTGGAGACCAATACTTGTGTCATTCTCAAAACTTTTGGCCACGACTGTACATAATAGCCTATGCATCGCCATATATAGATAACCTTATGCGATGCATTATATGCTCTTCTGTATAACATGTTGTTTTTCCTATGGGAAAAAATAATGTTTTCTGCTCTATTCTGTTCCAATGGTTGATGTGGATGTTTTGGATCAGATGGCACGGCTGTACTCTCTGAGAGGACCTGCCGCTGGCCTGTTGCTGTGTTCTACAACATGCTAGACTAGTATGGCAAACAGGCTACATGAGAGACATGAGGGCCAAGGCAGCAGAAAAGATTCCATTAAAGACTTTGTGTGAGGCAAATTGAGCACAGCTTCCGGGGAGGAGAGAGTGCCAGATGGACAGATGCATAAATGATAGAACCCAAGACACCTGGGTCACCTAAAAGTGACATGTGTGGGAAGTGTTTCAAGCCAGTGTGAGTGGAGAAGTTGTATTTGTTTTTTTTAACCTTTATTTTACTAAGCAAGTCAGTTAAGATCAAATTCAGACACTTTACTCAGTATTTTGTAGTGAAAACAGCCTTGAGTCTTCTTGGATATGACACTACAAGCCTGGCACATCTTCTCTGCAGATCCTCTCAAGCTCTGTCAGGTTGGATGGGGAGCGTCGCTGCACAGCTATTTTCAGGTTTCTCCAGAGATGTTAGATCGGGTTCAAGTCCGGGCTCTGGCTGGCCCACTCAAGGACATTAAGCGATTTGTCCCAAAGCCACTCCTGTGTTGTCTTGGCTGTGTGCTTAGGGTCGTTGTCCTGTTGGAAGGTGAACCTTCTCCCCAGTCTGAGGTCCTGAGCGCTCTGGAGCAGATTTTCATCAAGGATCTCTCTGTACTTTGCTCTGTTAATCTTTCCCTCGATGGAGGCCACTGTGTTCTTGGGGATCTTCAATGCTGCAGAAATGTTTTGGTACCCTTCCCCAGATCTGTGCCTAGACACAATCCTGTCTCGGAGCTCTACGGACAATTATTTCGACCTCATGACTTAGTTTTTGATCTGACAAGCACTGTCAACTGTGGGACCTTATATTGACAAGTGTGTGCCTTTCCAAATCATGTCTCCAATCAAGTGGAGAAACATCAAGGATGATCAATGGAAACAGGTTGCACCTGAGCTCAATTTCGAGTCTCATAGCAAAGGGTCTGGTTTGTAAAAACATTTTTTAATACATATTCAAAATGTTTTCTCTTTGTCATTATGGGGTATTATGTCATTATGGGACATTATGGGGTATTATTTGTCATTATGGGACATTATGGGGTATTATTTGTCATTATGGGATATTATGGGGTATTATTTGTCATTATGGGGTATTATGTCATTATGGGACATTATGGGGTATTATTTGTCATTATGGGGTATTATGTCATTATGGGACATTATGGGGTATTATTTGTCATTATGGGGTATTATGTCATTATGGGACATTATGGGGTATTATTTGTAGATTGATGAGGAAAATGTTTTATTTAATCCATTTTAGAATAAGGCTTTAACGTAACAAAATGTAGATAAAGGGAAGGGGTCTGAATACTTTCTGAACGCACAAGCTGACAATAATTGACTTTTTTTGACTGCTGTCATGTCGACACTTATATTCATTATAAGGCCATTATTGATTTTGTTCTGATTTGTCAAACACACGTGATGCTTATAATGATGTTAAGGATACTCTTTCCATCGTTTTGATGACTGTGAGTCTTTGAGGTTGGGGTATTTTGTGAAATGAAATAAAAACTTAATTAAAAAGAAGCTGTTGCCAACACATATGGTTTATGTTTCATAGTTGTAACAAAGCTAGTCCACAAATACAATGTGTTGAACAGTTAATTGGTGTTTTTTTGTTTTTTGTTTTTACGGATATCCTACAGTAACAAACTAATGAAAATGCTATGTTGTTCTTTGAAATAAATAAAATAAAATATTCTAATGTTACTTAACACCTCCACCAAATGATTATTTTAGTGATAGCATATATGACATGTATTAATTACAGCTCGTTAGGAGTTTGTCGAGGCCCAGCCATTTTAGTGTTAAAGGACTGACACACCTCGGCCACGGAGAACAAGAGCAGACCGTCCTGGTGAACGAAGGGCCAATGCAGATGGTCCAGGTAGCTATACGGTTAACTATTTAACTAACTATTTAGCAGTCGTATGGCTCTGGGGTAGAAGCTGTTCAGGGTCCTGTTGGTACCAGACTTTGTGCATCGGTACCGGTTGCCGTGCGGTAGGAGAGAGAACAGTCTATGACTTGGGTGACTGGAGTCTTTGACAATCTTTAGGGCTTTCCTCTGACACCGCCAGGTATAGCGGTCCTGGATGGCAGGAAGCTTGGCCCCAGTGTTGTAGCGGGCTGTACGCACTACCCTCTGTAGTACCTTGCGGTCAAATACCAAGCAGTTGCCATACCAAGTGGTGATGCATCCCAGTCAAGATGCTCTCAATGGTACAGCTGCAGAACTTTTTGAGGAACTGAGGGTCCATACTGAATCTTTTCAGAGGTGTTGCCATGCCCTTTTCAGGTCTGTGTTGGTGTGTGTGGACCATGATAGATGCTTAGTGATGTTGACACTGAGGAACTTGAAGCTCTCGACCTGCTCCACTACAGCCCTGTCGATGTGAATGGGGGCGTGCTCAGCCCTCCGTTTCCTGTAGTCCACGATCAGCTCCTTTGTCTTGATGACGTTGAGGGAGAGGTTGTTGTTCTGGAACCGCACTGCCAGGTCTCTGACCTCCCTATAGGCTGTCTCATCATCATTGGTGATCAAGCCTACCACCATCGTGTCATCTGCAAACTCAATGATGGTGTTGGAGTCGTGCGTGGCCACTCAGTCGTGGGTGAACAGGGAGTACAGGAGGGGACTAAGCACGCACCCCAGTGTTGAGGATCAGCGTGGCAGTTGACGTTGCCTATCCTTAACACCTAGGGCTGGACGTCCAGGATCCAGTTGCAGAGGGAGGTGTTTAGTCCCAGGGTCCTTAGCTTAGTGATGAGCTTTGAGGGCACTACGGTGTTGAACGCTGAGCTGTAGTCAATGAACAGCATTCTCACGTAGGTGTTCCTTTTGTCCAGGTGGGAAAGGGCAGTGTGGAGTGTGATTGAGATTGCGTCATCTGTGGATCTGTTGGGGCGGTATGTGAACTGGAGTGGGTCTAGGGTTTCTGGGATAATGGTGTTGATGTGTGTTTCCTGTGTGTATTAATAATGGTTCACCATCACAAGGACATCCAACCAACTTGACACATCTGTGGAAAACATTGGAGTCAGCATGGACCAGCATCCCTGTGGAACACTTTCAACACCATGTAGAGTCCACGCCCCGATGAATTGAGTCTCTTCTGAGGGCGAAAGGGGAGATGTTCCTAATGTTTTGTCCACTCAGGGAATGCGCTCCACTGCTCAACACTTTCATAAAACTGTCCAATGTTTCCAATAATTCTAGCCATTTGTCATTTCTCAGTAGGCTCCTGATTGTCACTCAATTCAATATTGTCCTCAACCACGGCAATATTTTCCTCAGTCACGTGATCAGTCACGTGATCAGTCACGTGATCAGTCACTGACGTCTCATCCTGAAGTTCGCTCATTTAGTCGTTACATAGTTTGTCTTCACACACTGTATATTCCTCCCTTTTTAATCACGTTATTTCCCTGCTCCAGCGCCTCGAATCCTTTTCTGCCGTCCATGATGATCTAATGCTCTCTCTTAGCTAACTCGACTATACACTTGCCTCTGCTAGCAATATACTGTGCTAACATTAGCCTAGACTGTACCATGGAGAATAACGTTTTTAGATCAGAGCAGAACAGAGCAGACCAGATCAGAGCAGAACAGAGCAGAACAGAGCAGAGCAGAGCAGACTAGACCAGAGCAGACCAGAGTAGATCAGAGCAGAACAGAGCAGACCAGAGCAGACCAGACCAGAGCAGACCAGAGCAGAGCAGACCAGAGCAGAGCAGATCAGAGCAGAGCAGACCAGAGCACACCAGAGCAGAGTAGACCAGATCAGACCAGAGTAGATCAGAGCAGACCAGAGCAGAGCAGAGCAGAGCAGACCAGACCAGACCAGAGTAGATCAGAGCAGAACAGACCAGAGCAGACCAGAGCAGACCAGAGCAGACCAGAGCAGAACAGAGCAGACCAGAGCAGACCAGAGCAGACCAGACCAGAGTAGACCAGATCAGACCAGCGTAGATCAGAGCAGACCAGAGCAGACCAGACCAGAGCAGACCAGACCAGAGCAGACCAGACCAGAGTAGACCAGATCAGACCAGATCAGACCAGAGTAGAGCAGAGCAGACCAGAGCAGACCAGAGCAGACCTGAGCAGACGAGCTCAGAGCAGACCAGCCCAGCCCAGAGTAAAAATAGCTGTGTTTTAAGAGACTGATTTTAGCCTGGAAACTAGCATGTCCGTCTAATGATGATGTATTACATTAATGAGAGGCTGGTCCAAGAGCTCATCCTGTGTTATTTAAAGGCAGAGGGACACTCCCATGCTGTGGTCATCATCGTAAAGCATTCCCACATGGTCATCTTCTATCTGTCTCTAACTGTTTAGCAAAACCCTTCCAAACTGTCCAGTACAATTCCACCTTTCAGCTCGGACCTTAGTTTTTCTGCTAGCTTTGATGAATATTGAATGAAAAACTAAATGTGTTATTCCCAGCAATGCAATAATAAAGTCAGTCCAAGTCTTTGATGATAATAAATTATTATAGCCTATATTTAGCCAACTGTTTGGATATGTCCTATATCTGTCATCCCTGTATTTCCAAATTATATACTGTAGATGATGAATCCCCAAGATTGATGTATTTGTATCTATTACAGATCCATACACATAAAACCAAACAAGATTAAACTATTTGAGTTGTCATAATGATTTAACCCATGCCTCTGTCACCACACCTGGCCAGACAACAGCAGAGCAGACCAGATCAAACAATACCAGACCACACCAGACCACATCAGACCAGACCACAAAAAAGCAGACCAGATCACATCAGACAAAAGCAGAGCAGACCAGCCCAAACAACAGCAGGCCACAGCAGAGCAGACCAGATAAGACCAGATAAGACCAGATAAGACCAGATAACCAGAGCAGAGTAGAGTAGAGTGGAGTAGGGTAGAGTAGAGCAGAGCAGAGTAGAGTAGAGCAGAGTAGAGCAGAGTAGAGTAGAGCAGAGTAGAGTAGGATAGAGTAGAGTAGAGCATAGCAGAGTATAGAGTGGAGTAGGGTAGAGCAGAGTAGAGCAGAGCAGAGTAGAGTAGAGTAGAGCAGAGTAGAGTAGAAAACAGCAGTTCAGAGACGAGTAGAGTAGAGTAGGATAGAGTAGAGTAGAGTAGAGTAGAGTAGAGTAGAGTAGAGTAGGATAGAGTAGAGTAGGATAGAGTAGAGTAGAGTAGAGTAGAGTAGAGTAGAGTAGGATAGAGTAGAGTAGAGTAGAGTAGAGTAGGATAGAGTAGAGTAGAGTAGAGTAGAGTAGAGTAGAGTAGAGTAGAGTAGAGTAGAGTAGAGTAGGATAGAGTAGAGTAGAGTAGAGTAGAGTAGAGTAGGATAGAGTAGAGTAGGATAGAGTAGGATAGAGTAGAGTAGAGTAGAGTAGGATAGAGTAGAGTAGAGTAGAGTAGAGTAGAGTAGGATAGAGTAGAGTAGGATAGAGTAGAGTAGGATAGAGTAGAGTAGAGTAGGATAGAGTAGAGTAGAGTAGAGTAGGATAGAGTAGGATAGAGTAGGATAGAGTAGAGTAGAGTAGAGTAGGATAGAGTAGAGTAGAGTAGAGTAGAGTAGGATAGAGTAGAGTAGGATAGAGTAGAGTAGAGTAGAGTAGAGTAGAGTAGGATAGAGTAGAGTAGAGTAGAGTAGGATAGAGTAGAGTAGAGTAGAGTAGAGTAGAGTAGAGTAGGATAGAGTAGAGTAGAGTAGAGTAGGATAGAGTAGAGTAGGATAGAGTAGAGTAGAGTAGAGTAGGATAGAGTAGAGTAGGATAGAGTAGAGTAGAGTAGAGTAGAGTAGAGTAGAGTAGAGTAGAGTAGGATAGAGTAGAGTAGAGTAGAGTAGGATAGAGTAGAGTAGAGTAGAGTGGAGTAGAGTAGAGTAGAGTAGGATAGAGTAGAGTAGGATAGAGTAGAGTAGAGTAGAGTAGAGTAGAGCAGAGCAGAGCCGTTATGGGACTAACCTGATTCCAGTTTCTTAGAAACCATTATGGGACTAGCATGATTCCAGGTCCTTATAAACCATTATGGAACTAACTAGATTCCAATTTCTTTAGAAACCATTACAGGACTAGCCTGATTCCTGTTCCTTCGACAACATTGTGGGCCTAGAGAGATTTGTGTTCCAGAGAACACAGGCTGATTCCAATTCCTTCAAAACCATTATAAGTGTAACCTGATTCCAGTTCTTTAGAAACCATTGTGGGACTAGCCTGACTTCAGTTCCATAGAAACCGTTGTGGAACTAGCCTGATTACAGTTACTTAGAAGCCATTATGGGGCTAGCCTGATTACAGTTCCGTAGAAACCATTATGTGTCTTGCCTGATTCCAGTTCCCCAAAAAACATTTGAAGACTACCCTCATTTCACTTCCATAGAAACCATTGTGGGACTAACCTTATTACAGTTCAATAGAAACCATTATGGGACTAGCCTGATTCAAGTTCCTTAGAAACCATTATGGGACTAGCCTGATTCCAGTTCCATTGAAACCATTATGGGACTAGCCTGATTCCAGTTCCATAGAAACCATTATGGGACTTGCCTGATTCCAGTTCCATAGAAACCCTTATGGGACTAGCCTGATTCCAGTTCCATTGAAACCATTATGGGACTTGCCTGATTCCAGTTCCTTAGAAACCATTATGGGACTAGCCTGATTCCAGTTCCTTAGAAACCATTATGGGACTAGCCTGATTCCAGTTCCATAGAAACCATTATGGGACTAGCCTGATTCCAGTTCCATTGAAACCATTATGGGACTTGCCTGATTCCAGTTCCTTAGAAACCATTATGGGACTAGCCTGATTCCAGTTCCATAGAAACCATTATGGGACTAGCCTGATTCCAGTTCTTAGAAACCATTATGGGACTAGCCTGATTCCAGTTCCATTGAAACCATTATGGGACTTGCCTGATTCCAGTTCCTTAGAAACCATTATGGGACTAGCCTGATTCCAGTTCCATAGAAACCATTATGGGACTAGCCTGATTCCAGTTCCATTGAAACCATTATGGGACTTGCCTGATTCCAGTTCCTTAGAAACCATTATGGGACTAGCCTGATTCCAGTTCCATAGAAACCATTATGGGACTAGCCTGATTCCTGTTCTTAGAAACCATTATGGGACTAGCCTGATTCCAGTTCTTAGAAACCATTATGGGACTAACCTGATTCCAGTTCCTTAGAAACCATTATACTTTTTCATACTGCCGTTCTCTGTATCATGTATCGTGTATCTGTATTTTGTGTATTTTCGTTCTGGCATTTTGCACCTGCCCTGTGTTTATCTATCTATCTATCTATCTATCTATCTATCTATCTATCTATCTATCTATCTATCTATCTATCTATCTATCTATCTATGTCACGTTCGGGTGTGTAGAGAGACCAAGGCGCAGCGTATCGATAGTTCGACATCTTTATTCAATGAACTGAATGACGAACCATACAAACTAACAAATGATATATAATGAAAGGGAACACACGTAGCACGACACGAGACAACATACGACAATGAACCACGCCAACGGAGTGGAACACAGACATATAAGTAAGATCCCTAATTAGAGGTAATGCATAGCAGCTGCCTCTAATTAGGGATCCCACACACACACACCAGACAGAAATAGAAATGATAGATCTGCCAGACTCTGACCATAGAAATATAGAGAAGCAAAGCTTCTCTATGGCCAGAGCCTGACAGTACCCCCCCCCAAAGGCGCGGACTCCCGGCCGCAAGAAAAATAAACACAAAAACATGAGGGAAGGGTCAGGGAGGGAAAAACATCAACCATAACCCATCGCCGGTGGCGGTTCCGGCCCCGGCGAAGTGGATGTCTTCCTCTTCATTTCTACTTGGCCCGGACTGGGCACTGGTGTGGTAGGCGACTCAGGCCATTTAAAGGGGCAACCCACTGGTCCTGGAAATGACCATGGTGGGGCAAAAGGCTCAGGCCATGGAGAGGGGCAAATAACCGGGCCAGGACTGAGCACCGGTGTGGCAGGCGACTCCGGCCATGTAAAGGGGCAACCCACCGGTCCTTTAAATAACAATGGTGGGGGAACAAGTTCAGGCCATGGAGCGGGGCAAATAACCGGGCCAGGACTGAGCACCGGTGTGGCAGGCGACTCCGGCCATATAATCGTCACGGAAGGTTCCGGGCTGTCGATCGTCACGGAAGGTTCCGGGCTGTCGATCGTCACGGAAAGTTCCGGGCTGTCGAGCGTCACGGAAGGTTCCGGGCTGTCGAGCGTCACGGGAGGTTCCGGGCTGTCGAGCGTCACGGGAGGTTCCGGGCTGTCGAGCGTCACGGGAGGTTCCGGGCTGTCGAGCGTCACGGGAGGTTCCGGGCTGTCGAGCGTCACGGGAGGTTCCGGGCTGTCGAGCGTCACGGGAGGTTCCGGGCTGTCGAGCATCACGGGAGGCTCCGGGCTGTCGAGCGTCACGGGAGGCTCCGGGCTGTCGAGCGTCACGGGAGGCTCCGGGCTGTCGAGCGTCACGGGAGGCTCCGGGCTGTCGAGCGTCACGGGAGGCTCCGGGCTGTCGAGCGTCACGGGAGGCTCCGGGCTGTCGAGCGTCACGGGAGGCTCCGGGCTGTCGACCGTCACGGGAGGCTCCGGGCTGTCGACCATCACGGGAGGCTCCGGGCTGTCGACCATCACGGGAGGCTCCGGGCTGTCGACCATCACGGGAGGCTCCGGGCTGTCGACCATCACGGGAGGCTCCGGGCTGTCGACCATCACGGGAGGCTCCGGGCTGTCGATCATCACGAGAGGCTCCGGGATGTCGAGGCGCACCGACGGTCTGATGCGTGTAGCCGGCACTGGAGGTACCTGGCTGGGCACACGCACTGGAGGTCGAGTGCGGGGAGTCGGCACGGGACGTACCAGACTGGAGAGGCGCACTGGAGGCTTGGTGCGTGGAGCCGGTACTGGAGGAACCTGGCTGGGCACACACACTGGAGGTCGAGTGCGGGGAGTCGGCACGGGACGTACCAGACTGGAGAGGCGCACTGGAGGCCTGGTGCGTGGAGCTGGCACTGGAGGTACCTGGCTGGGCACACGCACTGGAGGTCGAGTGCGGGGAGTCGGCACGGGACGTACCGGACTGGGGAGGCGCACTGGAGGCCTGGTGCGTGAAGCCGGAACTGGAGGAACCTGGCTATGCACACGCACTGGAGGTCGAGTGCGGGGAGTCGGCACGGGACGTACCGGACTGGGGAGGCGCACTGGAAGCCTGGTGCGTGAAGTCGGCACTGGTGGCACATGACTAGTAACACGCACTTCAGGGCGAGTGCGGGGAGCAGGCACAGGACGTACCTGACTGGGAAGGCGCACTGGAAGCCTGGTGCGTGAAGTCGGCACATGTGGCACAGGACTAATAACACGCACCTCAGGGCTAGTGCGGGGAGCAGGCACATGACGTACCGGACTGGGGAGGCGCACTGGAAGCCTGGTGCGTGAAGTCGGCACTGGTGGCACATGACTAATAACACGCACTTCAGGGCGAGTGCGGGGAGCAGGCACAGGACGTACCTGACTGGGAACGCGCACTGGTAGCCTGGTGCGTGGAGTCGGCACATGTGGCACAGGACTAATAACACGCACCTCAGGGCTAGTGCGGGGAGCAGGCACATGACGTACCGAACTGGAGAGGCGCACTGGAGGCCTGGTGCGTGGAGTCGGCACTGATGGCGCCGGACTGGTGACACGCACCTCAGGGCGAGTGCGAGGAGCAGGCACATGACGTACCGGACTGGAGAGGCTCACTGGAGTGTAGCAGACGGCCGGACCCAGACTGGGCACCGGTGGAGCGGACTGCTCTGGCACTGGAGTAGAGCAGACGGCCGGACCCCGACTGGGTACCGGTAAAGCGGACTGCTCTTTCACGGGAGTGGAGTAGGCGACTGGGCACGGATTATTCCACTCCGACATTTCCCGTTCAACTTCCTCCGCTATCTCCCACATCTCCTCCAAAACGTCTCCAAAATGTCTCTCCAAATAATCCTCCTCTTCAACACTTTGCGCCCCCCATTTATATTTAGGGCACAGCGAATCCCACATGGAGAGTGGTACTGGCGCGTCCTCCTCCTTGCCAGACCATCCCCATAGCCCCCCCCCGAAATTTTCCTGGGGTTGACTACGGGCTCCATTACCTCTAGAACGCCGCTGTCTTCCTTTCTTCCTCTCCGTTGCTCCCGTATAACGCTGCTTGGTCGGGTGGTGGTTCATTCTGTCACGTTCGGGTGTGTAGAGAGACCAAGGCGCAGCGTATCGATAGTTCGACATCTTTATTCAATGAACTGAATGACGAACCATACAAACTAACAAATGATATATAATGAAAGGGAACACACGTAGCACGACACGAGACAACATACGACAATGAACCACGCCAACGGAGTGGAACACAGACATATAAGTAAGATCCCTAATTAGAGGTAATGCATAGCAGCTGCCTCTAATTAGGGATCCCACACACACACACCAGACAGAAATAGAAATGATAGATCTGCCAGACTCTGACCATAGAAATATAGAGAAGCAAAGCTTCTCTATGGCCAGAGCCTGACAATCTATCTATCTATCTATCTATCTATCTATCTATCTATCTATCTATCTATCTATCTATCTATCTATCTATCTATCTATCTATCTATCTATCTATCTATCTTTAAACCACCTTTCATCATAATATCTGTATGATGGATAGTCTGGCTCTTTCTTGTCGTATTATATACGCTGCTCATTTGAATCAAGAGCCTTCCAGACATTTCATTTGCATGAAGCTATGCTCTTTATTAACAGCTTACTGTAAAAAAAAAACATTATTAATGATAACGCAATCAATCAATGAGTGATATATCTTAGACAACTCAATCAATGCCTAACTATAAATGACACTAGTTAATTATGGTGGAAGCCTGTCCCAGAGTGTGTGACGTTGGTGCTCTTTTCTCACTTCAAGTACAAGTTGTTTTTATGCCCTCAGCTTTTGTTTCCTTGCCTTTAATAATCATAGTTCATTGTATGCAATAGTGTTTTCATTTTACCATCTTATATTTGTTTCTAAAAGTCTTCCCACGTCCTAAACTAGCCTACCTGTGTGCGGCTCCCACCAGTTTGATTTGATTTGCATATTTATAAAAAAAGTTTGAGACTCACTGTTGTCCTTGAAATACTATTTCTTTTTTTTTCCAGCCGTTTGAGTTAGAACAGTTATTAACTGAGGAGACAAGAGAATGACTGTTAACCACACAGGCCTCATGTATTTCAGTCACATCTGGGGAGGGTGGGAGGAGACAGGGAGCAGGGGTGGGGTAGGGGGTTTGTCAAACACAGCTGTAGTTGTTCAATCACACTTTCACACTAAGCTTCTCTCTCGCACAATTCAGTTCAATTCGAAGGGCTTTATTGGCATGGGAAACATATGTTTACATTGCCAACGCAACTGAAATAGACAATAAACCAAAGTGAAATAAACTAGAAATTAACATTACACTCATAAGTTTCAAAGGAATAGAGACATTCCAAATAAGTCATGAGGGGGTGTGGTATATGGCCAATATACCACGGTTAAGGGCTGTTCTTATGCACGACTCAAAGTGGAGTGCTTGGATACAGCCCTTAGCCGTGATATATTGGCAAGGATGTTGTGGTAGTCCCTGTTCCCAAATCCAGTTGCCCAAAAACTCAGAATGACTTTAGACCGGTTGCTCTCACATCAATTTGAATTAAATTCGTTTTTAAATTATTTTTTCTCTCCCTTTCTCCCTCTAACTCTCTCTAACTCTCTCTCTCTCTCTCTCTCTTTCTCTAACTCTCTCTCTCTCTCTCTCTCTTTCTCTAACTCTCTCTAACTCTCTCTCTCTCTCTCTCTCTCTCTCTCTCTCTCTCTCTGTCTCTAACTCTCTCTCTCTCTCTCTCTCTCTCTCTCTCTCTGTCTCTAACTCTCTCTAAGTCTCTGTTCAGACACCATGCAACACTACTGGAAGAAGTAACAAGTGGATACAAATGCAATTAAGGAACCACGCCTTTAGCGTTCTGATCTCTCTCTGAATAACAGTATTTATACAAGCAGTCCCTCGGGGCGACTAACCGGCTCAACCCACCGTTGCCTCACTCTCACCGGGCTCTCTCTCTCTGAAAGTTTGGCTGAAGGCATTTTTTATTTAATTATATTATCGCGAGAGGAGAGCCAGTTAGTCGTCGACCCCAAGGTGGGCGTCCTGACCAGTAGCTCACAGCAGTCTAGCCGGGGACAAGCAACGGGTCAGTCCCCTAAACCCGCTCTGGAACAAGGGACAACCTGAACCCAACGCAGACATGGAGTATCTGAAGTTTGTATTTTTATTATGTTTTTCCTGGACACCGTTTATGTCCAATGCCCTGTCATCCGACAGCAATCAACCACCAATTCCAACAGGTAAGCGGGTTATTCTACAACTATTCTGGTCCTATAGGCAACACGTTTTTCCGTAAAACTGAATAGAAGTCTTTTGCCTTCTTTTGGCACATTTACACACCCTAATGAATGTGCTTATTTTCTAAAATGTTACTTTAGTGTCTTGCTATCGTGAGCGACGTCTGTCCACTGATCTATGATCTATGTTCAGAGCTGTTGTTCTCAGCAACTACATCACGGTACGTGAGGAAGCGCAGGTTCACGGCGGCTGCGCTTGGTCTGAGAAAATTAGATGTCTGCTGTGTTAGCGAAGTGGAACATGGTGATGTCAAAATTACACGATAGCTGTCTAGGACTTTCTCTCAAAGAGAAAATAAACGTCTGCGTCTGCGGTTTCTCACATTTCAGCCTTAATGACTGTTCTGGTTTAATTTATAGTTCAGCGTACCTTTTATCTCCCTATAGGAAAAGTTGTTGAATCCAAATCAAAATAATCATTGTAGCCTAATATAAAGACAGAAAAAGTATTCTGTAGTTAACAACCAACGTTAAACTTTCCACCTACCTGTATTAGTTTCAGTGTATTTTCTCATCAGCTTGTGTTTTTTAAATTAATCTGTAGGTTTTCTATAATGCTGCGCTGCAAACTGAATGAGACTCTGTTGGAATTATTAGAATAGTACTAGTTCAACTGAATCCTCTCTGTATGTGAGTGCACATACTATTTAAACATATACAGATCTAATAGTGGCTGAGACCATACTATTTAAACATATACAGATCTAATAGTGGCTGAGACCATACTATTTAAACATATACAGATATAATAGTGGCTGAGACCATACTATTTAAACATATACAGATCTAATAGTGGCTGAGACCATACTATTTAAACATATACAGATCTAATAGTGGCTGAGACCATACTATTTAAACATATACAGATCTAATAGTGGCTGAGACCATACTATTTAAACATATACACATACTATTTAAGCATATACAGATCTAATAGTGGCTGAGACCATACTATTTAAACATATACAGATCTAATAGTGGCTGAGACCATACTATTTAAACATATACAGATCTAATAGTGGCTGAGACCATACTATTTAAACATATACAGATCTAATAGTGTCTGAGACCATACTATTTAAACATATACAGATCTAATAGTGGCTGAGACCATACTATTTAAACATATACAGATCTAATAGTGGCTGAGACCATACTATTTAAACATATACAGATCTAATAGTGGCTGAGACCATACTATTTAAACATATACAGATCTAATAGTGGCTGAGACCATACTATTTAAACATATACAGATCTAATAGTGGCTGAGACCATACTATTTAAACATATACAGATCTAATAGTGTCTGAGACCATACTATTTAAACATATACAGATCTAATAGTGTCTGAGACCATACTATTTAAACATATACAGATCTAATAGTGGCTGAGACCATACTATTTAAACATATACACATACTATTTAAACATATACAGATCTAATAGTGGCTGAGACCATACTATTTAAGCATATAGAGATTTTTATCGGTTTCCCCAAATACCCGAGGGGAAATGTCATTAACACCATGTCATAAAATGTGCTATTTAAGTTGAAAAGGAAATGTGTATAAATTGTGCTCAAGGTATTCTCGAGTGGCACAGCGGTCGAAGGCACTGTATCTCAGTGCTAGAGGCGTCACTTCAGACCCTGGTTAGAGTCCAGATTGTATCACAACCAGCCGTGATTGCGGGTCCCATAGGGCGGCGCACAATTGGCCCAGCATCGTCATTGTAAATAAGAATTTCTTCTTAACTTACTTGCCTAGTTAAAAAAAAAAGTTAAATAAATAAAAAAAGATTTACATTTTTTTTTACTGTTTGGAAGTTTTTTTTTACTGAAGTTTTCTTAATTATATGTATTAATCATTGATATGTCTAAATGCCCATTATGCCTTGATGATACTCAGAAACATGTATTTACCACATCAATATCTTCATATTTTACATGATTTTAGGAATTATCTTAAAAACAAGCATATAAGGTTCACATATGGGAAAAATCATCAATATCAATTGTAATTTCATACACCTTTGCCTCAACAATATGTACCGTGATGGTAATGACTTAGCGTTGTGGTAATCACAGAGTGTGGTGGAAATTAAAACAACTGATAAAAAATACCATTAAACATTTTAATGTCACAGTTGTACATGTTTAATTTGGTTGACGATATAGAAGAGACCGTTCGTTCCAATTTATCCCAAAGGGCTTCGATGGGGTTGAGATCAGGGCTCTGTGCAGACCAGTCAAGTTCTTCCACACCGATGTCAACAAACCATTTCTGTATGGACCTTGCTTTGTGCACGAGGGCATTGTCATGCTGAAACAGGGCCTTCGCCAAAACTGTTGCCACAAAGTTGGAAGCACAGAATCGTCTAGAGTGTCATTGTATGATGTAGCGTTAAGATTTCCCTTCAGTGGAACTAAGGGGACCGAACCATGAAAAACAGCCCCAGACCATTATTCCTCCTCCACCAAAATGTATTGTTGCTACCTGCCCTAATGCAGAATGCTGTTCTCCTGGCAACCGCCAGACCCAGATATGTCCGTCGGACTGCTAGAGGGTGAAGGGTGATTCATCACTACAGAGAACGCATTTCCAACGCTCCAGAGTCCAATGGCGGCTTAGGCTTGTGTGCGGCTGCTCGGCCATGGAAACTCATTTCATGAAGCTCCCGACTAACAGTTATTCTGCTTATGTTGCTTCCAGAGGCTGTTTGGAACTCGTTAGTGAGTGTTACTACCAAGGAAAGGAGATTTTTACGGGCTTTTGTATAAATAGTGTATCTTCCTATAGTCAATCAAAAACATAACATTGTCCTCTCCTTGGTTGATTTAGGGGACATTTTCCATAAAAATAAAACATGAATAATTGAAGTCAGTAACCATAGTAAGTTAGTAAATAGACATCAAAATCACTCAATCATCATAACATACACCTTTGGTCAAAAGTTTGGAATATTACTCATTCAAGGCTTTTTCTTTATTTGCACAATTTTTAACATTTCAGAATAAAAGTGAAGACATTAAAACTATGACATAACACATATGGAATCATATAGTAACCGGGGGTGTATGTGTATATATACAGTTGAAGTCGGAAGGTGTAATACAGCATATAATGGTATTATTTAGCGAGTGTTCAGTTTCAACTTAACCATGGTCATCTGTGTGTCTTTCAGGTCTTAAGGCAAAAATGTAATAACTAATATATGTTGTCATTACCTTCACATTCTGTCATTACCATCACAGTTCATTATGTGGTGGTAATGACGTTTGGTGGTAATGACGTGTGGTGGTAATGATGTTTGGTGGTAATGACGTTTGGTGGTAATGGCGTGTGGTGGTAATGACATGTGGTGGTAATGACGTTTGGTGGTAATGACGTTTGGTGGTAATGACGTTTGGTGGTAATGACGTTTGGTGGTAATGGCGTGTGGTGGTAATGACATGTGGTGGTAATGACGCTTGGTGGTAATGACGTTTGGTGGTAATGACGTTTGGTGGTAATGACGTTTGGTGGTAATGACGTTTGGTGGTAATGACGTGTGATGGTAATGACGTTTGGTGGTAATGACGTGTGGTGGTAATGACGTGTGGTGGTAATGACATGTGGTGGTAATGACGTTTGGTGGTAATGACGTCTGGTGGTAATGACGTTTGGTGGAATGAAATTTTTACAGTATTTGGCCATAAATAGCGGGGATTCAAGCATGCTTACTCCAGTTGAACATCTAGCATACAATGTATCCTAAATACACTTAATGTATCCTAAATACACTTAATGTATCCTAAATACACTTAATGTATCCTAAATACACTTAATGTATCCTAAATCCATGTGCTCCACTTTTTTTAAACAGGTGCATTCAAGATTTTCTAAAAAAATAAAAAATATTGAAAGCTGAATTACAGGTTAAGGTTATTGCTCTACTTGACATATAATAATCTAAATTAAAAATCGAACCCAGAGGCACAAAGGAAGGTAGGCTAACGAGTAACTCTCAATAGGACAGTGGACATCGAATTTCAATAATGAAACAATGTTGCAAATGTCGAGAGACAGACAGCAACGTTTGTACAAACCCCCGTTGTTGCAAACCAAATGTTAGGCACACACAACCACACACAACCACACACAACCACACACAACCACACACAACCACACACAACCACACACAACCACACACAACCACACAGTCTTGCTTTACTAATCTTGTGGAGGCAAACAATTTATTCAGTTTTCTGTGACGTATATAAAGTGTAATATTGGGATGCAAACTCATAATGTAATACATTTCAACTCTATATCTGACATGGTACAGGTGTCTATATCTGACATGGTACAGGTGTCTATATCTGACATGGTACAGGTGTCTATATCTGACATGGTACAGGTGTCTATATCTGACATGGTACAGGTGTCTATATCTGACATGGTACAGGTGTCTATATCTGACATGGTACAGGTGTCTATATCTGACATGGTACAGGTGTCTATATCTGACATGGTACAGGTGTCTATATCTGACATGGTACAGGTGTCTATATCTGACATGGTACAGGTGTCTTCTTTCTTAAAGCCCATAACTATGTGTGTGAGGTGTAAACCAGATGCCAGTTAATTCTGTCCTCTCAGTCATCTACATCAGAAAGTGCCAAACAGGACAGAGAGGACAGAGAGGACAGAGAGGACAGAGAGGACAGAGAGAGAGAGAGAGAGCGAGAGAGAGAGAGAGAGAGAGAGAGAGAGAGAGAGAGAGAGAGAGAGAGAGAGAGAGAGAGAGAGAGAGAGAGAGAGAGAGAGAGAGAGAGAGAGAGAGAGAGAGAGAGAGAGGAGAGGACAGAGAGTAGCCATATAGGACAGAGAGGACAGAGAGGACAGAGAGAGAGGAGAGGACAGAGAGGACAGAGAGAGAGGAGAGGACAGAGAGAGAGGAGAGGACAGAGAGGACAGAGAGAGAGGAGAGGACAGAGAGGACATGGAGGACAGAGAGGACATGGAGGACAGACAGGACATAGAGGACAGAGAGGACAGAGAATACATAGAGTACATAGAGGACAGAGAGGACAGAGAGGACATAGAGGGAGGAGAGGACAGAGAGTAGCCATATAAGACAGAGAGGACATGGAGGACAGATGGACTTCCTTTATAATATACAACTAAAAAGGCTCTTTCTTTGTTGATGAAAGTTCAAATATATAATGAGCCCATTCAGCTTTGACATCTTTACAGCCAAGTGTTTATAGAGGCTCATAAAGTTTTTAATTCCATCGTAAAGCCATCTTTAGATAGTGACAGCAGCAGTGTCATATGGAGATGTGAGCCACACGTTAAATGTTTCAGAGTGGGAAAACTGAATGTAGTATCTCCCTGGCCCAGTTCAGTGTTTCCAGAACTGTGAACAGTCAGATGCTTGTCCTGTCACACACAGCGTTTACAGACAGATTTCAGTTCAGTGTTTCCAGAACTGTGAACAGTCAGATGCTTGACCTGTGACACACAGCGTTTACAGTAATATGTGGAAACATATAAAAGATAGTGATAGTCTTACATTATTAATTAAGTCCTAGGATACTTGCTGCTACCAAAGACTGCCAACATAAAGCATTTTACAGAGAAATGTATTGTTCTGTAGCTGGCTTGTGAAAGTGGCTATCGGAGGGTCTAACTATAAGCAAAGGAAGAGGGGCTACGACATAGATGGCGTATTGTGTGTGTGAGATCGAGCTCTGTCCTCCAGGAGGATGACCCATAGAGAATTTCTGGGAGTGGGTGGATGACAGACCAAGGGGAGGGGGGGGGGAGAGAGAGAGAGAGAGAGAGAGAGAGAGAGAGAGAGAGAGAGAGAGAGAGAGAGAGAGAGAGAGAGAGAGAGAGAGAGAGAGAGAGAGAGAGAGAGAGAGAGAGAGAGAGAGAGAGAGAGAGAGAGAGAGAGAGAGAGAGAGAGAGAGAGAGAGAGAGAGAGAGAGAGAGAGAGAGAGAGAGAGAGAGGGATAATGAGGTGTGGGTGTGTGGGTGGTATCTTGTGTTGAAATTCAACCACATTAGATTGAGTTTGCTTTTCTCTTAAACATGCTCAGCAATGTCGACTGGTAGAACATAACGCTCCAGTGTTTCAATCTGGGAAAGCACACACCCGACCATAATAGGTTGAAATGTAGCTGCTTAACTTTAATTGCTGTGAGTTCTGGGTGTGTGTTTACCTTAATGATTGGACCAGACTATAGCAACTACTAGCTTCTAGAAGCTTCTCTGTGAAACTCCATTCCATTGGTCAAGATGATGACACAAAGTGGAAAGGAGACCCTAAGGGCTGGTGTCTTTCATCACTAAAGTGTTATTGTGACAGAGTTGGTTTGTAATCCAGTTTTTGCATTCCAGTGAAAGCTGGAATGTGTCTCAGTGTAGATGCCTGTGGGTCGTCGGGTTAGTAGCTGTCGGTCTCTGAGCTCTGGCTTTCCTCAACCGTCAAACAGGAAGGGTGAGAGGCAGACTAACTCTGTGCCATGTCTGTGTCCTAAATGGCGCACTACATAGGGAATAGGATGCCATTTGTGACATAGCCTATGTGACACCATGAGGCCCTTCTATGAAGACTTTCACACAGAGAAAAAGGAAACTCCACCTTATATCCACACAGGCATTCTATGGTATATAATGACCCTGGGCTGTGTTAATAAACCTAGCTGGCAGGCCCAGCCTACAGTTGGTCTTCTTGGAACATTGTCACATTGTCACACATCACCGCAATCAAGCATCCTTCTCTGTAAACAGATGTGTTTGGCCTTCTGTTTTTCTTGTTGGTGTTAGTTGTGTTTGTAGCATTCTTCTGTCAATAGGATTAGTAGCAGGTGGCAAACGCCAGCCTTAAATGACAGATGGCAAGATGGCATCGCATTTCAGTGGTGGTGGCCATGTGTTTACCATAGAGGAATGCCCCCACTTCCTTCTCCTCTTCCTCCTCTTCCTCTTCATTCTCTTCATTCTCTTTGTCCTCTTCCTCCTCTTCCTTCTCCTCTTCCTTCTCTTTCTCCTTCTTCTCTCCTCTCCTCTCATTGTGACACAAGCCTACCAAATGACCTAAATGCTTTCTATGCTTTCTTCAAGGGAAGCAACAATGAACCATGCATGAGGGCACCAGCTGTTCACGTTTTCCATAGCCAATGTGAGTTAAAGACCTTTAAACATGCTAACATTAACAAGGTCGCAGGGCCAGACGGATTACCAGGACGCGTACTCAGAGCATGCGCTGATCAGCTGGCAAGTGTCTTCACTAACATTTTCAACTAATGCTGCTCATTGACTGCAGCTCAGCTTTAAACACCATAGTGCCCTCGAAGCTCATCACTTTATTTATTTATTTATTTTTATTTCACCTTTATTTAACCAGGTAGGTCAGTTGAGAACAAGTTCTCATTTGCAACTGCGACCTGGCCAAGACAAAGCAAAGCAGTGCGACAAAAACAACACAGAGTTACACAGTAAACAAACATGGTCAAAAACACAATGGAAAGTCTATATACAGAGTGCAAAATGTAGTGCAAAATGCAGTAAGGTTAAGAGGTAGGACAATAAATAGACCATAGTGGTGAGACAAATTACAGATTATACACTTAGCTAAGGATCCTGGGACTAAACACCTCGCTCTGCAACTGGATTCTGGACTTCCTGACGGGCCGCCCCCAGGTCGTGAGGCTAGGCAACAACACATCCGCCAAGCTCACCCTCAACGCGAGGGCCCCTCAGGGGTGCGTGCTTAGTCCCCTCCTGTACTCCCTGTTCACCCACGACTGTGTGGCCACACATGATTCTCAACACCATCATTAAGTTTGCAAACAGCACAATGGTGTTAGGCCTGATCACGGACGACGATGGGACAGCCTATAGGGAGGAGGTCAGAGACAACAACTTCTCTCTCAATATCACCAAGAACAAGGGGCTGATCGTGGACTACAGGAAACGGAGGTCCAAGCACACCCCCATTCACATCGGCAGGGCTGTAGTGGAGCGGTTCGAGAGCTTCAAGTTCCTAGGTACCCACACCACTAAGGATCTATCATGGTCCAAACACACCAACACAGTCAAGAAGAGGGCACGACAATGCCTCCCTGTATATAGCCATATTATTACCTGGTAGTTATTGTATATAGCCATGTTATTACCTGGTACTTCCTGTATATAGCCATGTTATTACCTGGTACTTTCTTTATATAGCCATGTTATTACCTGGTACTTCCTGTATATAGCCATGTTATTACCTGGTACTTCCTGTATATAGCCATGTTATTACCTGGTACTTCCGGTATATATCCATGTTATTACCTGGTACTTCCTGTTTATATAGCCATGTTATTACCTGGTACTTCCTGTATATATAGCCATGTTATTACCTGGTACTTCCTAAATATAGCCATGTTATTACCTGGTACTTCCTGTATGTAGCCATGTTATTACCAGGTACTTCCTGTATATATAGCCATGTTATTTTTGCTCATTCTTTGTATGCTTTATTCACTGTGTATTTATTCCTTGTGTCACTATTACATTTACATTTTTTTATTTTGTATCTTATCTTTAACTCTGCATTGTGGGAAAAGGACCCGAAAGTAAGCATTTGACTGTTAAGTCTACAACTGTTTTCTACGAAGCGTGTGACAACTCAAATTTGATTTGAGTGTAGGCAGATGAGCGGGAGCAGCTGTGTAACTCATTATCATAGATTTAATTGGCTGACACCTTTATATGATCTCTTAAACAGAAACGAGCCGGTCTTATAACACCTCAAGCACCTCTTCAAGCCTGCAACAAGCGATCTCTGTAATATACCACAGTTAATTATCACACCTCAATGTTGACGGTGTCGGAAACTTGCTGTGACACTCCCTTTATTTATTCTGTAGCACCAAAGACACTGGATGGTGGCAGAGGGAGGCTATGGAAAGCTAGACAGTGATAGGACCATTAAGCCAGTAAACTATGTTATCAATGGCAAGGATGGAGAAAATAACCCAGGTAACACATAACGTTCTGAGAACTATGTGTTTCTTAGAGCTCGGTTGTACTACTACTGTTATTTTTCATTAAAACCTTCCCAGATCTTTCTGTGAATGGTGCAGGGTTGTTGATTGTCGTTTTTGGGTGGAGTTTTCCTTTAAGGATTAATCTGAGGCTTTTGCAGTTACAGAAGTCATCAAAAGTCACTCTTTTAGGACCAGGCGTGACATAATAGTTAACAGAGGAAACACCAGGGTTTAAACGCACATTACCAGAAACCAACAGTAATGTGATAAGACCGACTATAATTATCTCTGGCTGCTGTGAAAGGGAATTCATGATGGGCTTGATGGAAAGCGTTTGGCGAAGCTGTTTCATTAGCAAACAAGCAAACATACGGGTAAAATAGAAAGTATTAGTAACAGAGTAACCATGAATTAAAATTACTTCCCTACATGAGGTTTCACCCGGGGGAGGTAGACTGGACCGAGAAGTGGGTCGGGATACAAGCTGGACGGACATAAAGAGGATGGTAAACAGGAGATGTAGCCCTGCTGCCAACGTATCAAAGCCTGGGGCTCAGGGTCGAGAAAGGCCCCTATCACTTTGGTGTATCAACGATGAGACACCGAGGAACAGTACAGCTGGACCATGGCGACTCAGCAGAGAAAACGTCTTGGAGGAATCTGAGGCACTTGACAGCAGAGAGTCAGCATAGAATCAGTGTAGAAACACTGACGCCCAGGGGAGCTGGACCGCGAAAGCTCAGCGGAGAAGCATAAAAAATTCCACGAGAGTCACAAGTAATCACTCAGGAAGAGACGTGCAATCTCAGGTCCAGAGGGACAGATTAGCTGAGACCCTGTAGGCTAGCAGGTGAACCACAGTAGGGGAGACGGGCGAAAAGCTACATTGTTTGAAAAAAAAAAAAAGAAAATCAAATTAATATAGCCTAGATGTTAAGTTGGACTTTAATGGGTAGGCTGCAAAAAACAATTGTAAATAAGACACAGGTAGGCTATAGACTGTAGATCAACTAAACACAGGTAAAACACCAAACACCTACGTGGACAGATGATCATCAATCGTTACGCCATCTTGTACTGTATTAGCTTAATTTCCATGTGTCCTAGCTGTGCTTGGAGTTTAAAAAAGTTAACCCAAAATAATCTAGCATTCAAAAAACCTCCAAATAACCTATAATTTCTGTTCTCTGGAGCGTTAATAAATCCTCCCAGGAAAACTTTGAAGGAACCAGAGTAAAACCAAATGTGCTTTCACTGAGGCAACTAGATGT
Organism: Thymallus thymallus; assembly: GCA_023634145.1. Lineage (NCBI taxonomy): Eukaryota > Metazoa > Chordata > Actinopteri > Salmoniformes > Salmonidae > Thymallus > Thymallus thymallus. The sequence continues at coordinate 27,573,179 of CM042418.1, forward strand.
GGAGAGGAAATGACTAGCCATGGTTTACAGGTTAGAGTGGTTGTTCCATTGTCTAATGAAATCACTATGATTCACTTATGAAGTGACTGTCTTTCAGTTTTCCAGTTACATGGATCCCAGCATGGTTATAATGTCTACCACATATGGACCATCTGACCCACCCAATAGGTTCTGTTGGACCTGTCTCACCACAGTATTTCCCTTGACTATTAGCTAGAAGTCCTAACGTTGCTATGGTAACACAGGTCTGTGACCCTATTGTCATCACTACGACTGACAGGAATACTGCATGACATCGGTCCATTGGATGATCCTTCTCTTTTTCCACCTCTTAATAGTTTTTCAGCTCTGGGAAAAATAAATGAGAGACTGGTTTGGTCTGGGTCTCGGGCAGCTGACGGTTAGCCTGCAGAGACTCAGAAGTTGTAGCCTGGGCAGATGCTAACTGGTGATGTCATGCTGCATTCAATGGTTGAGTTCTTTATGGGTTGGTTAGGGATGTGTAATCAACATCACAGCACTCTCCGTGGTTACAGCCCAGCCTGCCGATGATCTGCTACAAGGTCCCATGGATTATGGCACAGGTCTGTTTTAACCATCATGGAAGGAAGCTTGAGGCCCACAGCAAAGAGAGTTCCATTTTAGTTGTGAACAGCTAAAATAATGCCTGACTAACAATCTCACAGCATGCAATCCTTCGTTTCCTCTGATTGGTGTGTTCCGACTGAGCCCAGCCCTCAATGAGATGTTACTGCTGGGGCTGTAAGTGGGAACATATGGAGCCCTCACTCACCTACTAGGTACAGACTGGTCTGGCTGACTGACCGACTGGTCTGACTGACTGATTGGCTGGCTGACCGACTGGTCTGACTGTCCGACTGGCTGGCTGACTGACCGACTGGTCTGACTGACTGACTTGCTGGTTGGCTGGTTGACTGGCTGGCTGACTGACCGAATGGCCTGACTGACTGAATGACCGGCTGGCTGATCGACTGGTCTGACAGACTGAATGACCGGCTGGCTGACCGACTGGTCTGACAGACTGACTGACTGCATGGTTGGCTGACAGACTGGTCTGACTGACTGGCCGACTGGTCTCACTGACTGGCTGACTGGCGGGCTGACTGACCAACTGGTCTGAATGAATGACCGACTGACTGACTAGCGTTAAGATTTCCCTTCACTGGAACTAAGTGGCCTAGCCTGAACCATGAAAAACAGCCCCAGACCATTATTCCTCCTCCACCAAACTTTACAGTTGGCACTATGCATTTGGGCAGGTAGAGTTCTCCTGGCATCTGCCAAACCCAGAGAACGCGTTTCCACTGTTTCAGAATCCAATGGCGGCTAGCTTTACACCACTCCAGCCGACGCTTGGCATTGAGCATGGTGATCTTAGGCTTGTGTGCGGCTGCTCGGCCATGGAAACCCATTTCATGAAGCTCCCGACGAACAGTTCTTGTGCTGAAGTTGCTTCCAGAGGCAGTTTGGAACTCGGTAGAGAGTGTTACAACTGAGGACATATGATTTTTACTCGCTGCACGCTTCAGCCCTCCGCGGTCCCGTTCTGTGAGCTTGTGTGGCCTACCACTTCGCAGCTGAGCCGTTGTTGTTCCTAGACGTTTCCACTTCACAATTATAGCACTTAAAGTTGACCGGGGCAACTCTAGCAGGGCAGAATTTTCGGAACTGACTTGTTGGAAAGGTGGCATCCTACGAAGGTGCCACGTTGAAAGTCACTGAGCTCTTCAGTAAGGCCATTCTACTGCCAATGTTTGTCTATGGAGATTGCATGGCTGTGTTCTCAATATTATACACCTGTCAGCAACTAGTGTGGCTGAAATAGTCGAATCCACACATTTTCACACTAGTACTTTTGTAAATACAGTATTTCGTCTATATACTGTATCAGTGGTGGTTCTAGCTTGTATGTCACCTGTGGCATCGACAGAACTTTTAGCACCATCAGCCACAACCAGGTTCAATGTGCTAGCCCCACATAGAGCTCTTGGATTCATTTCCAGGAGTCTGGCTCGGACACCTTTGTTTTTGCCTCTCATGTTGGCCCCATTATCACAGCACGGTCCTCTGAAGTCCTCAAAATGAATGTTTAGCTCCTCTAATCTTTTGAGAATCATGGATGCCAAATGTTGGCCCGTGGAATCCTCTGCCTCCAAAAACTCCAGAAAGTGTTCCTTTATGTGGGGCTCCTCCTTCAGTGACACAGTTCTAATCACAACTGACAACTGTTCAGTGTGGCCGACATCTAGAATGATAGAGAATAATTTTGCCAGCTTGATGTCACTCACCATTATTGAATCAATGAGTTCATTCTGTATTTGGTGGACAAGGTGTCACGTCGCGAAGGCAGGACACGAGGCGCAGAGCTATGATAAATAGACATTAATAGATAGAGCTATGATAGATAGACATTAATAGATAGAGCTATGATAGATAGACATTAATAGATAGAGCTATGATAGATAGACATTAATAGATAGAGCTATGATAGATAGACATTAATAGATAGAGCTATGATAGATAGACATTAATAGATAGAGCTATGATAGATAGACATTAATAGATAGAGCTATGATAGATAGACATTAATAGATAGAGCTATGATAGATAGACATTAATAGATAGAGCTATGATATATAGACATTAATAGATAGAGCTATGATAGATAGACATTAATAGATAGAGCTATGATAGATAGACATTAATAGATAGAGCTATGATAGATAGACATTAATATATAGAGCTATGATAGATAGACATTAATAGATAGAGCTATGATAGATAGACATTAATAGATAGAGCTATAATAGATAGACATTCCTTTCATTATAATAACAAAATAACCAAGAACAGAAAGCAACCATGAACTGATCCATGAAATTAAATAGGATCCCCAATTAGAGACAACGTAATGCAGCTGCCTAGAACTCTACTGTGGAGCCCTGACCGTGACAACCATAGAGAAGCCTAGAGGCCTCTCTACAGTCAGGACCTGACACAAGGTAGCTGGTGGTGTGACTCAAGGTCCCTTTTTGGACACGGTTAAGGTGCTCTTTCATGACTGGATCAAATTGTGCCATCAGTTCAACCTCTTTGAGGAAATGTCCATTTGATGGAGAGTACAGTGTTTCTGTGTGTCCCCTTAGTGCCAGATTTCTAACTGCCAGAGACAATAGCAGTCAGACGTGTCAACACCTCTCTCCATTTCATCCTCTCAGCCTCCATAAGTGCCATCTCATGCTCATCAATTGTTTCCCCTTTTTTGATCCTCATTGCCAGTTCTTTCCATGTTTTCATGCAGTCTTGGTGTTCTGGACTGCAATCTTGTGAAGTCAGCAAAGAACTTGCATGTTTCCAGTCTGTCAGTCCTGAGTTTGCTACATTTTCTTCTTAGAAAAGAGTTTGCAGCAGAAGCAGAAGAGGCTGTTGTTTCTTTCAGAATACACCAACCAACTTCTAGGGATTTGTTCACCACTCACCAAGGTCTTCCTGAAATACTGGTGGTGGCAACTTCTTCCATCACTCTCATTCCTTGGGAAAAAAAAGTTGGTGGTACCTCACTTGGTCCTCTGCAAACTAGTTGTGTCCGAATTCTGTCAGTCAGAACTGAATGCCAGTCAGCAGGGTCTGTAGACAGTGGTTCATCCTCAGCAGCAGGATTTGGTGGGGATGCTGCTACAGGCATTTCTAATGGAGAGCATATGGGCATTAGTTTACACACATTATTCACAGCATCTATAGTGGTGGAACGTCCCACATACATACCCAGCAATAATAAAATCCTCATTGTTACCTACAATATGGAATCTTAGCCTATTTCATTACATGCATAACATTATAATCATAAAGAGATGACATAGCTGCATTCCTTTACCTTTTGCGCGTTTCATCCGAGCAAGCGGAACAGTTCCCCTCTGTCTCTGTATGTGTAGCCCATTTATCTGATGCTGACAAAAATAGCATGATGTTGTTGCCTCTCGTAGCATTGAATGCAAGGGAAGCCAACGAGTATTTGGACTCCCTTTATAAACATTTTATTATAGCCAATCAACGTTGAGCTAAACTGAGCAAGCTCAACTGTGAATGTTCCTGGAGCACCGAAAAAAGTGTTAAGGAAAGACATAATTGACAGAAGAAACATGAATTGTTGCATCTCGTTGTGTTTTTGTCCTCCGGTGGCTAGCTAAAATTGTCCCTTTCCTAAATTAGCCATGGATGGAGATACATTTCATACATTGTGCCCCTGGCCAGAGAGGATGGAAGCACAATATGCAGCAAGATGTAGAAGCCTAATGTTAACTAGCTGGCACATCGTTGCCCATGAAAGGAAGGTAGGCTAACGAGTAAGCATTTTAACCAGGAAGCCCAGGACCACATAAACTAAAAACGTGCAGGCCTACTGTATGACAGAGTCATAGACTGGAGCATGGCATTGGCTTTTCTCTACAAGTAGGGTGAGTAAACATGTTTTTTCTACTCACAAGTGGTGGTGTTAGTGTGATAGTTTGGGGATGCTTTGCTACCTCAGAACCTGGATGAGTTCCCTTAATAGAGTGAACCATGAATACTGCTCTGTATCAGATAATTCTACAGGACAATGTCAGGCCATCCGTCTGTGAGTTGAAGATGTCCAATTTCCATCAATACGTCTCCCTCACCACTAGAGGCAATAAAGTCCTAGACCACTTGTATTCCAACCATAAGCAAGCACACAAGGCCCTCTGTCGTCTGCCATTTGGCAAATCAGATCATGACTCCGTACTACTGCTTCCTGTTTACAAGCAGAAACTCAAATAGGAAGTACCCGTGACTCGCTCCGTTGAGAAACGATCTCCAGAATCAGAGATTATGCTACAGGACTGCTTTGCTAATCTGGAACTAACACTGTATATAGAGTCACCTCACCCCTATACATATCTACCGCCCTCACTCCAGTATCCCTGTACATTGTTAATATGGTACTGGACCTGATCCTGTATATAGTATGGTACTGGACCTGATCCTGTATATAGTATGGTACTGGACCTGATCCTGTATATAGTATGGTACTGGACCTGATCCTGTATATAGTATGGTACTGGACCTGATCCTGTATATAGTATGGTACTGGACCTGACCCTGTATATAGTATGGTACTGGACCTGACCCTGTATATAGTATGGTACTGGACCTGACCCTGTATATAGTATGGTACTGGACCTGACCCTGTATATAGTATGGTACTGGACCTGACCCTGTATATAGTATGGTACTGGACCTGACCCTGTATATAGTATGGTACTGGACCTGACCCTGTATATAGCATACTTGCTTATTTTGTTCATATTTTATATCTGGTGTGTTTCTGTTCTACCTTGTTATTTTAGTATTGCATTGTTGGGGTTAGAGCTGCATTGATATGTATGAGTGCATTGTTGGGGTTAGAGCTGCATTGATATGTATGAGTGCATTATTGGGGTTAGAGCTGCATTTATACAGTATGTATGAGTGCATTGTTGGGTTAGAGCTGCATTGAGATGTATGAGTGCATTATTGGGGTTAGAGCTGCATTTATACAGTATGTATGAGTGCATTGTTGGGTTAGAGCTGCATTGATATGTATGAGTGCATTGTTGGGGTTAGAGCTGCATTGATATGTATGAGTGCATTATTGGGGTTAGAGCTGCATTTATACAGTATGTATGAGTGCATTGTTGGGTTAGAGCTGCATTGAGATGTATGAGTGCATTGTTGGGGTTAGAGCTGCATTTATATATTGAATGGCATTGGACTAAAATGTGTTTGGTATCTTTTAGTTGTCACTGTATTAGACTAAGCAGAGGTGATTTGATGATGTTGAAATCAGTTCATGGTTTCTTGACTTGCGGTAAATCTGTGGTTCTTTAGGAAAATGTTTTTAACTAGAATTTATTCTGCCACTGTGTCATCCTATTGTTTTGGCCTTATATATCACAGTGGCAAGGTTATAGAGAAAACAACGCAATTATCACAACTATATTTTTTTCTGGCATTTTGTGTGTGTCTGTGTAAGTGCATGCTGTGTGTATGTCTGTGTAAGTGCATGCTGTGTGTGTCTGTGTAAGTGCATGCTGTGTGTGTGTCTGTGTAAGTGCATGCTGTGTGTGTGTCTGTGTAAGTGCATGCTGTGTGTGTGTCTGTGTAAGTGCATGCTGTGTGTGTGTCTGTGTAAGTGCATGCTGTGTGTGTGTCTGTGTAAGTGCATGCTGTGTGTGTGTCTGTGTAAGTGCATGCTGTGTGTGTGTCTGTGTAAGTGCATGCTGTGTGTGTGTCTGTGTAAGTGCATGCTGTGTTGTGTGTGGTATTAATATCCCTCTCTCTGTGTGCCAGTCAGCAGTGCAGGGCATTGCTGGCTCCACAGGAAGACATGTAGTATATCAGATGATATCTCCTAGTGGGCTCACGCTCCATTAAGAGCATCATCTCATTCTCATGGAAGGCTGATGCTGCAGCTCATATTCCCATACTGTGCTCTACTTTTAATCAGAGCCCTATGGTCGAAAGAAGTGCGGTATAAAGGGAATAGAGTGCTATATGGGACGCAGCCTGAGCCTTCCCACAGCAGCCGAGCTTATCTTGGCCAGGCAGACACTATAGATACACTATAGATACATTGGGTGATTCTAGCGGGGACAGAGCTTGTTGACTTGGCGGATACCAAACCGTGTGCAGTTATTCAAGTCTGTAGAGTAATAATACCAAACACTAAAGATACTAATGTCATTCTGATTCACAAATCAAATGTAGGATGTCTGGGCAGAGAAAGAGACTGAGTCTGAGACAGAGACAGAGACAGAGGCAGAGGCAGAGGCAGAGACAGAGTCTAAGGCAGAGACTGAGGCAGAGAGAGGCAGAGACTGAGGCAGAGACAGAGGAAGAAACTGAGGCAGAGACTGAGGAAGAAACTGAGACAGAGGCAGAGACGGAGGCAGAGACAGAGACGGAGACTGAGACAGAGACTGTTAAGGCTCTTGCTGAGCCCAGCCAGTGAGTCAAGGCTCTTGCTCTTCGAAGTGTAAAAGTTTACCCAGACGGCTCTGGAGAACATTTGTCCCGGGAGGCCCTTCTTACAGGAAGAGTTACCAGTGTTGTCTGTCTGAGTCCAGCCGGTCTGAGAGGAGAGGAGAGGAGAGAGCTGCATACCTCTCCTTCTGTGGGCTGTTCCTTCCTACTGACATTCTCCCTTGTTTGCTCTGACTGACTAGACTAGACACTCATCTTACAAATTGCCATCTCTTTCCCTCCCTCTGTCTCTCTCATTTCTGAGACAGACAGACAGACAGACAGACAGACAGACAGACAGACAGACAGACAGACAGACAGACAGAGACAGACAGACAGACAGACAGACAGACAGACAGACAGACAGACAGACAGACAGACAGACAGACAGACAGACAGACAGACAGACAGACAGACAGACAGACAGACAGTACAGAGTAAAACACAGTGCATGGGATCATCAAGCACCACTATATTAGTGTTTCATCATAGGGAAGTCCACTGGCTTTAGATTGAGGTCTCTGAAATGTTCAGCTAAACAAGGATATTCTGCTAGTCATCTATTGCCCCCTCCTTCAGCCACAGTTCTTTCAGACAGACAGCCTTCACAGTCTAGACTTGAACATGATAAATTCACTGATCCTGTAGACTGACCCTAATAGATTATAACATGTAGACCGACTCTAATACATTATGACCTGTAGACTGACCCTAATACATTATACCTGTAGACTGACCCTAATACATTATAACCTGTAGACTGACTCTAATGCATTAGAACCTGTAGACTGACTCTAATACATAAGAACCTGTAGACGGACTCTAATAAATTATAACCTGTAGACTGACCCTAATACATTATACCATGTAGACGGACTAATACATTATAACCTGTAGACTGACCCTAATACATTATAACCATGTAGACTGACTCTAATACATTATACCATGTAGACGGACTCTAATACATTATAACCTGTAGACTGACCCCAATACATCATACCATGTAGACTGACTCTAATACATTATACTCATGTAGACTGACCCTAATACATTATACCATGTAGACGGACTAATACATTATACCATGTAGACTGACTCTAATACATTATACTATGTAGACTGACCCTAATACATTATGGCATGTAGACTGACCCTAATACATTATACCTGTAGACTGACTCTAATACATTAAAACCTGTAGACTGACTGTAATACATTAAAACCTGTAGACTGACTCTAATACATTCTAACCTGTAGACTGACCCTAATGCATTATAACATGGAGACCGACTCTAATACATTATTAAATGTAGACTGACCCTAATACATTACAAATGTAGACTGACTAATGCATTATAACCTGTAGACTGACTCTAATGCATTATAACATGTAGACTGACACTAATACATTTTAACCTGTAGACTGACCCTAATACATTATCCCATGTAGACTGACCCTAAAACATTATAACCTGTCGACTGACCCTAATACATTATACCATGTAGACTGACCCTAATACATTATACCATGTAGACTGACTCTAATACATTATAACCTGTAGACTGACTCGAATACATAATACCATGTAGACTGACTCTAATACATTATACCATGTAGACTGACCCTAATACATTATACCATGTAGACGGACTAATACATTATAACCTGTAGACTGACTCTAATACATTATAACCTGTAGACTGACTCGAATACATAATACCATGTTGACTGACTCTAATACATTATACCATGTAGACTGACCCTAATACATTATACCATGTAGACGGACTCTAATACATTATAACATGTAGACTGACCCCAATACATAATACCATGTAGACTGACTCTAATACATTATACTCATGTAGACTGACCCTAATACATTATACCATGTAGACGGACTAATACATTATACCATGTAGACTGACTCTAATACATTATACTATGTAGACTGACCCTAATACATTATACCATGTAGACTGAAACTAATACATTATACCATGTAGACTGACCCTAATACATTAGGAACATCTGCCACAGGTCTCTGTGATGCAGAGGTCTCATAAAACCATGGGAAGAATTACACAGAGATTCCCAGAAGTTAGTGGAAGTCTATTGCAGACAACACCTGACACACACCAGACCAGACCATTGTGTAAGGGGGGCGGAATATCCAGACCTGTCCAGGGATCCCTTCCTTTACTGGGATGATGATGATGATGATGGCACCTTCTCCACCTTCCCTGTTAAACAGTGAAACAGATACTCCCTCTGCCGTGACTCTTTGGAGCCATGAAGGGATTCATTTTTCTATTTTATTGATTACAGTAAATGTTCAGACAGACAGGAATTCCCAGTGTTTCCTTTCCTTCTGATAATAATAGCAGTTGGCAGTGTGTGGACAGACAGGTTTTTTTGACAGATAGACAGGGGTCTTTACAGACAGACAGACAGACAGACAGACAGACAAGGGTCATTCCAGACAGACAGTCAGAGAGACAGGGGTCTTTACAGACAGAGAGACAGGGGTCTTTACAGAGAGACAGGGGTCTTTACACACAGATAGACAGGGGTCTTTACAGACAGACAGACATACAAGGGTCTTTACAGACAGACAGGGGTCTTTACAGACAGATAGGGGTCTTTACAGACAGACAGGGGTCTTTACAGACAGACTGACAGACAGACAGGGGTATTTACAGACAGACTGACAGACAGACAGGGGTATTTACAGACAGGCATGTTACTGATGGACTACTGATGGAGTGTGATTCCCATATCTTCCCCCAGGTGTACAACAAGACAAACCAGCATAGATAAAACCCTTCCAATATGATTGATAGTTCTGTCTCTGAAAGGAGGAACCAGTCCTAGTGTATTACCATGTTGGCCATAGAAAATAAGAAACCGTGACCTGGACTCTACCTCTGGGATATGTGTAGGAACTCTCATGTTACAGTCAAAGCAGCTGTTCTGTCACACTGATTGCTAATGACTTTCCCAGATGTGAGAAAAATCCCACTACCACTCCTCCTCTCTCTCTGTTCCCCTCTCCCTCCAACTCCCCCACCACTACATTCTCCTCTCCCTCCATCTCCCCCACCACTACATTCTCCTCTCCCTCCAACTCCCCCACCACTACATTCTCCTCTCCCTCCATCTCCCCCACCACTACATTCTCCTCTCCCTCCAACTCCCCCACCACACAATTTAGTAAATATTCATAAGATTGAGCAAATTAAGCAAATTAAATATTCATAATTTTCAATTTAAGCATTTTAAGTTTTTGCAACAACTTTCCACGTGGCTCCGTTTTTAAAGCATTGTGGGTATTTCAAACAATTTTTACTTTGATACTTTTACACAATTTGATATGCATGTTTGATGAAAGAAAAACAGATTTCTATATTAGTATTAAGCAGTTTGTTTTGCTATGAGGTGCAATGGATCATGATGAACAGATACTAAAACCGTTGGGCAAATTGACGTTCAAAGATGAAACGACCCTTCCCCACCATAAACAAAGTAATACGTACAACCCATAATGCTACAGGCACATGCAGCATCATACAATGCATGCAGTTCTACCTCCAGTGCACAGGAGGTTGGTGGCCCCTTAATTGGGGAGGACTTGCATGTGGCAATGGCCGGAGCCGAATAGCTGAAAAGGTATAAACAACATCAAACGCATGATTTCCATTCCATTTGCTCTGTTCTAGCAATACCTGCTAAAGTGGGTTAAAATAGCGAATAATCAAAGACATATATATTTTTTTACATTAAGACATGATCTAACAAATAATAACCGTTTTGGAATTGATCAAATTAGGTTGCTGGACTTAATATATTAGTGTTTGTGTAACACGAAAAGTTAAGTATATTATACATGTTTTGTAAAAGTATAACTAGCACAATATTTTCTTTTGCACATTGGGACACATTTTACTTTCATAATCATAAACCATGTCACGGGCCGTTCTAAAACTCTTCACGGGCCATTTGTTTACACCTTGTTCAGTATGTTACCTCATTAGCTAGCGAACAACCTGCTATCGTAACTTTACCAGTATGGTACCTCATTAGCTAGCTAGCTAGAAACCTGATATGGTAACTTCAATAGTATAGTATGAACACGGACACCATGCTAGCAATAGCTGAGCTAGCCTAAATGTTAACTGCTTGTGCGTATGCTTGGTTCAGTATGAACACGGATACCATGCTAGCAATAGCTGAGCTAGCCTAAATGTTAACTGCTTGTGCGTATGCTTGGTTCAGTATGAACACGGATACCATGCTAGCAATAGCTGAGCTAGCCTAAATGTTAACTGCTTGTGCGTATGCTTGGTTCAGTATGAACACGGATACCATGCTAGCAATAGCTGAGCTAGCCTAAATGTTAACTGCTTGTGCGTATGCTTGGTTCGGTATGAACACGGACATCATGCTAGCAATAGCTTAGCTAGCCTAATCGCTAGCAGCTCGTTCTCCTTATTAAAACTCACCAAATCCTGGCGTCAATCTTTCCCCAACCCCTTCACAGCACGTTTGGCCTAGCCTCACCACTAGCCTCAGCCCTAGCCTCAGCCCTAGTCTCGGCCCTAGTCTCAGCCCTAGACTCAGCCCTAGACTCAGCCCTATACTCAGCCCTAGCCTCAGCCCTCACACCAGAGGAAATGTGCAGTATGTAAGGGCGGTCTTGGAGGAACTTGGAGGTCTGAGAACGTGGAGGTCTGAGAACGTGGAGGTCTGGGAACTTGGAGGTCTGAGAACTTGAAGATCTGGGAACTTGGAGGTCTGATAACTTGAAGGTCTGAGAACCTGGAGGGCTGGGAACTTGAAGGTCTGAGAACATGAGGTCTGAGAACTTGGAGGTCTGAGAACTTGGAGGTCTGAGAACTTGAAGGTCTGAGAACTTGAAGGTCTGAGAACTTGGGTTCCTTCCCTTCCTTTCACCCCAAGAATAAAATCCCCTTGTCTGAAATATGCTTTTATATGCAAATTCAGCATGTTATATTTAGCTGTCTGTCCGTACATTATTAAGATCTGTCATGGTGCTGCTAAACCAGGCAGTCATCAATGTGTTGACCTTAGGTCTGTGGTTTGGTTAGGATCATGGTGGGAGGAACTGGATACCCACTACTTTCTAGGGATAAAATAACATGTATATTTTGGTGGAGTTGTTTCTTTAAATGTACACCAGGCTTTGGAGCAATAAAATGTTTTTTTTATTTTCTTATCCAAACATGTCACTATGGTAAGAATGCAGGCCTTCTGATTGGCTAAACCGTTGACATGCCGGACATAGGAGTGATGAATGTCTTTTGGTTTAATTTCTTTATGATTATGATGATTACACATCTCTTGATCTGGTTAAATGTTTATTGTCCTTCTTTTCAGAGAAGTTATTGGTCCTAACGGTTGCCACTCAGGAGACGGATGGTTATCTCCGCTTCATGCAGTCAGCCAACTACTTCAACTACACTGTCAAGGTAAGCAACATGCACCGCCTCGTTTGTAGACAAATTTTTTTTGGGACCTTTATTTAACTAGGCAAGTCAGTTAAGAACAAATTAATATTTACGATGACGGCCTTCACTGGCCAAACCCGGACGACGCTGGGCCAATTGTGTGCCGCCCTATGGGACTCCCAATCACGGCCGGATTGTAATACAGTCAGGGCTCAGTCCTCAGTCAGCGCTCAGTCCTCAGTCAGCGCTCAGTCCTCAGTCAGCGCTAAGAGCATTGGCGGAACCCACAGGAGTTCCTGACCCTTATCCCTTAACCCCTGACCTCTAACCCCTGACCCTGACATGTTCCCTGTCTCTTTGCCACAGGTTCTGGGCATGGGGGAGGAGTGGAGGGGTGGGGACGTGGGGCGCTCCATCGGAGGAGGACAGAAGGTCAGACTACTGAAGGAAGCCATGGAGGGACTGGCTGACCAAGAAGACCTGGTGGTGCTGTCTGTAGACAGGTAGGAGAATCAGCTACTATAGAATGACCTGGAGTAGTACTGTACAACACACTACTGTACAACACACTACTGTACAACACACTACTGAACAACACACTACTGTACAACACACTACTGATGGGCAGAGAGACTTATGTCATAGTTACCAATGTATTACTTTGAAATGCATTACATTCTCACTAAAGCAGTCAATTGGACCATGTTCATCTTATTCCTTATCTTGTTTAATATGCATTGGTACTGTGTGTTAGAATATTCAGTGCCCTGTTTTCCTAGAAGAGGGACATCTGTCCACTAAGGCTGTGGGGTCAGGGAGAGGTTAGGGCTTCTGGTTTCTCCATATTGGACCCATATGTCCCTTAAACAAACCCTAACCCCTGCTGCCCTGAGCCATAAGTGTGAAGATTCAGTATCCTCCACATTATGTCTGTGTGGATGACCGGTAGGGTTAGGGTTACTAGCTGGTTCCTGTAGTATTGCTATTGCCTGAGATCTCATTAAATGGGCAACAATGCTTCTCTGTAAGGTTTCTAGTATGGATCATTAACTCTAGCCCCTGCCTAGCCACTTACAACAGCATGCCATCACATGAGGGAGTTGTGATATATAATATTATATATATATATATATATGTTTTAAATGCATTCCTCTGAAAGCCACGGTCGCTCTTTATAAAGGTTATCTTCCAACCAAACTGTTGTTTGTTGGACGATTGAGTATCAAACATAACACAGTCTCATTTAAGGCACTCATTCAGAAGGAAATTACAGGACGTCCATTTATAATATTAATAAGTAGAAACTTCCATTCACCCGTGCAGACCTGTTGAAATCCATATGGAAGTTAATTTACACTTTACAGCAGCTAATAAGTGTTGAGAGAGAGACAGAGAGAGAGAGGGCGAGGGGGAGGGGGAGGGGGGGGAGAGAGGGAGAGAGAGGGAGAGAGAGGGAGAGGGAGAGACAGAGATAGAGAGAGAGAGAGAGAGGGAGAGGGGAGAGAGAGGGGGAGGGGGACGGGGAGAGAGAGGGAGAGAGAGGGAGAGGGAGGGGGAGGGGGAGAGAGAGGGGGAGGGAGAGGTGGAGGGGAGGGAGAGGGAGAGGGGGAGGGAGAGGGAGGGAGAGGGATAGGGGGGAGGGAGAGGTGGAGGGGGAGGGAGAGGGAGAGGTGGAGGGAGAGGGAGAGGGAGAGGGAGAGGGGGAGGGGGAGGGAGAGGGAGAGGGAGAGGGAGAGGGAGAGGGAGAGGGAGAGGGAGAGGGAGAGGGAGAGGGAGAGGGAGAGTGGGAGGGAGGGGGAGGGAGAGGGGGAGGGGGAGGGGGGGAGAGGGGGAGGGAGAAGGAGGTGTATCTGTTTGCTTAGTATTAAAACACCCTCCCTTCATTCATGAAAGGTCCTATTTAAAGAATGCTCTGAAGCTGCTAGTGGAGAGCTAGCTAATTACTGATGAAGTTAACTGAGTTATGGGGTCATGGGGTCACATAGTTGACTTGAGTAGTTCAGAATAATAACAGCCCACCTCAGAGTGTTGCTTAATGTATGGCTTGTGCATTCCAGAAAGCATGCTGAGACTGACTAGTCTTGATGTAAATATCTTTGCTGTATCTGGTAGGTTACCTGGAAGGTTAGTTACTGCTTTTGTAAAGGAATAAGGCGTTTGTGATGCTACTTCACATTTTGTTATCTGTGACTAAACCATCACCACATGTACAGAACACATATTATAACACAGAGATGTACAGAACACATATTATAACACAGAGATGTACAGTACACATATTATAACACAGAGATGTACAGTACACATATTATAACACAGAGATGTACAGTACACATATTATAACACAGAGATGTACAGTACACATATTATAACACAGAGATGTACAGAGGACATATTATAACACAGAGATGTACAGAACACATATTATAACACAGAGATGTACAGTACACATATTTTAACACAGAGATGTACAGAACACATATTATAACACAGAGATGTACAGTACACATATTATAACACAGAGATGTACAGAACACATATTATAACACAGAGATGTACAGAACACATATTATAACACAAATATGTACAGAACACATATTATAACACAGAGATGTACAGTACACATATTTTAACACAGAGATGTACAGTACACATATTATAACACAGAGATGTACAGAACACATATTATAACACAGAGATGTACAGTACACATATTATAACACAGAGATATACAGTGTCACAAATGACACCCTTTACCCTTTATAGTGCACTTCTTTTGACCAGGGCCATTAGGGCACCATCCTTAGTGTATTCCCAGGTTCCATCACTCTCTGGCCTTTAACATCTCCAGTATACCACCATGATGTTTAGGGTTATGAATCTCTGGCCTTTAACATCTCCAGTATACCACCATGATGTTTAGGGTTATGAATCTCTGGCCTTTAACATCTCCAGTATACCACCATGATGTTTAGGGTTATGAATCTCTGGCCTTTAACATCTCCAGTATACCACCATGATGTTTAGGGTTCATGAATATCAGAGGGCCAGTAGATGCAGAGATGAGCAGCAGTGATGTGTGTGTGTGCGTTCGTCCGTGTGTGCACGTATGAATGTGTGTGTGTGCTTCTCAGGCTACATTCTTTCCTAAAGATCAACTGCCTTTAAAAAGCAACAAATCCCTTTGAAAATGGCATATGTGGCATCGATATTTTGGTCATGAAGTCAGTCTCGTCCAAAACGGAGTTTGGAACATCCGTGTGTCACACTGGGTAAATATAGGTTGGGTTTTGATTTGACGATGTCAAGTTCCCCGTTAACATGGGGTAAATAAATGCGGTGATTGCTCTCAGTGAGACAGAGCTTTCTTTACAACACGTCACACATTTTCTTACTTGATAAATACTTCACCAAACTCCTTAGTTAGATGTAAAATTGAGCAACTAAAACATCTTTGGCAAATATGTAAACATTTATTACTGATTTCTTGAGTTATCTTACATTTATTCTGGGGATTTTCACGGGACAATCATTAACCAAACGCGTAATCGGTCAGGAAACACACCTCCAAGATTGAAATATAATTTTTGTAATGAGCAACAGAAAAACATACGTGCCAATCGGCATATTCGGCTGCTATTTATATCCATGAATGCGTGCTAACACCCTGTTTCAGCGTGAAGAATGTCTTATGTTAACATTTTGATTTCTATCTACCTTTGATTCAGTTAAGGCCCAGTTGCTAAAAGTGGTCATCAGATGTTGAATAGATGAGAGGAGTTTGAGGAGGAAATGGGGGAAGTTTCCAATTGAGAGTATAACTACGGGTCTGGATATATGCTGTAATTTACCTTCTTCTCTCTCTCTCTCTCTCTCTCTCTCTCTCTCTCTCTCTCTCTCTCTCTCTCTCACTCTCTCTCACTCTACCCCAACTCCCCCCACCCTTCTTCTCTCTCCCCAGTTATGATCTTATCTTCGCGGGGGGGCCAGAGGAGATCCTCAGGAAGTTCCATGAGGCCAACCACAAGGTCCTGTTTGCTGCTGAGGGTCTGATCTGGCCTGATAAACGCTTACAGGACAAATACCCCTCCGTCCGTAGTGGCAAGCGCTTCCTCAACTCAGGAGGTGGGTCCAGAACACTGTCTAAACCCTAGAGGCCCAACATTGTGATACTTCCAGGATAGCTTCGTAAAGCAGACTCAACAGACCAGACTGAGGTTTGGGGTTTGGCAAGTCAATGGGAGAAGTGAAAAAACGATCCTTAGTTATTCATTTTCTTGAAATCTAAAGGCGGGTTCTTTTGCTGCTGCTAGCTTATTTGCGCTAGCATTAGCCATCTCTGTTTCGTCAACGATTATATCTCCTCCTGTCTTGTTACGGGCTGTTGTAGCTTCACAACCTTTTCCTATTTTCCCCTTTTCAATGTTGTGTAAGTTATTATAATGCTCAGAGTAAATACTTGAATATAGGGGGGAAATACCCAACCGATGTGCAGTACGAAAAACTAGGCAGCCATTTCCTAAGTTGCGTCATCGGAAGTCTGGGTAATTCATTTCTGATGATTCGGTTGAACTGTAGCTCTGCTGCCTGTCATTCATCACCTCCATAGACCAACAAGGGAACAATCCTACTGACTTACCACTACATTCAGAACTGTTATGATGACTGCTGTTTGGTGTGTAAACATCCTACTGCTATTTTTATTTAGAACGGTTGATTACTGCTGTTTTCTTGTGGTCCCCTCTCAGCCTGGCCTCCCTAAAGCCTGTAGCTTATAGCAGCCTCTCCACTCCCCCTGTCTCCAAACCCCTGATGCATGGCTGTCATTAACTTGACATGTGTATTTGTCTTGGTCCCCAGAGGGCCGTACTCTGCATCAAATTACAGGTTGTGTTTGTGTCTCTGAGGCCAGGGAGGACAGGCTGCTGGCCCACATCAACTGGGGGCCTAACTAACCACATCACCCAAGGGCCTAACTAACAACATCACCCAGGTGCTTAACTAACAACATCACCCAGGTGCTTAACTAACCACATCACCCAGTGGCCTAACTAACAGGTCCTGCTCTCTGTCTGTCTCTGTTGTAGTTCATGTGGATCTGGTCTGGAGTGTCACAGAGAGGTGAAACCTCGGTTTGTTTGGGGACTGGCACAGGAGAGGAGTGAGTTTTGAGTCAGGGCAGGGGAGGGGTGAGTTTAGAGTCAGTCATGACAGGAGAGGGGTGAGTTTAGAGTCAGTCATGACAGGAGAGGGGTGAGTTTAGAGTCAGTCATGACAGGAGAGGAGTGAGTTTCGAGTCATGTCAGGGGAGGGGTGAGTTTAGAGTCAGTCATGACAGGAGAGGAGTGAGTTTCGAGTCAGGGCAGGGGAGGGGTGAGTTTAGAGTCAGTCATGACAGGAGAGGGGTGAGTTTAGAGTCAGTCAGGACAGGAGAGAGGTGAGTTTAGAGTAAGGACATGAGAGGGGTGAGTTTAGAGTCAGGACAGAAGGGTGAGTTTAGAATCAGGAAAGGAGAGGGGTGAGTTTAGAGTCAGGACAGAAGGGGTGAGTTTAGAATCAGGACAGAAGGGTGAGTTTAGAATCAGGACAGAAGGGTGAGTTTAGAATCAGGACAGAAGGGTAAGTTTAGAGTCAGTCAGGACAGGAGAGGGGTGAGTTTAGAGTCAGGACAGGAGAGGGGTGAGTTTAGAGTCAGGAAAGGAGAGGGGTGAGTTTAGAGTCAGGACAGGAGAGGGGTGAGTTTAGAGTCAGTCAGGACAGGAGAGGGGTGAGTTTAGAGTCAGTCAGGATAGAAGAGGGGTGAGTTTAGAGTCAGTCAGGATAGAAGAGGGGTGAGTTTAGAGTCAGTCAGGATAGAAGAGGGGTGAGTTTAGGCTTTACTATTAACATCACTTTCACCAGGCTTTACTATTAACATCACTTTCACCAGGCTTTACTATTAACATCACTTTCACCAGGCTTTAATATTAACATCACTTTCACCAGGCTTTACTATTAACATCACTTTCACCAGGCTTTACTATTAACATCACTTTCACCAGGCTTTACTATTAACATCACTTTCACCAGGCTTTACTATTAACATCACTTTCACCAGGCTTTACTATTAACATCACTTTCACCAGGCTTTACTATTAACATAATCTATTTGGTTTTCGCCATGCATAATGGGACCCATGTCATCCAAAAAGTTATATTTTTGACGCATCCGTCAAATTCTTCCAAGAGTCTTGATGATCATCCAGGTGCTTCTTGTCAAACTTGAGTCAACTTCTTTTTCTCCAGTTCATTCACTCGACTTTGGAGATTAGAAAAACTACAGATTTTGGGAAAGCTAAATGCATAATCTTTATGATTTATGGAAGAGACACCATTGACAATAGGTTCCTAGCAGACACCATTGACAGTAGGTTCCTAGCAGACACCATTAACAGTAGGTTCCTAGCAGACACCATTGACAATAGATTCCTAGCAGACACCATTGACAGTAGGTTCCTAGCAGACACCATTGACAGCAGGTTCCTAGCAGACACCATTGACAATAGGTTCCTAGCAGACACCATTGACAGTAGGTTCCTAGCAGACACCATTAACAGTAGGTTCCTAGCAGACACCATTGACAATAGATTCCTAGCAGACACCATTGACAGTAGGTTCCTAGCAGACACCATTGACAGCAGGTTCCTAGCAGACACCATTGACAGTAGGTTCCTAGCAGACACCATTGACAGCAGGTTCCTAGCAGACACCATTGACAGTAGGTTCCTAGTAGACACCATTGACAGCAGGTTCCTAGCAGACACCATTGACAGTAGGTTCCTAGCAGACACCATTGACAGTAGGTTCCTAGCAGACACCATTGACAGTAGGTTCCTAGCAGACACCATTGACAGTAGGTTCCTAGTAGACACCATTGACAATAGGTTCCTAGCAGACACCATTGACAGTAGGTTCCTAGCAGACACCATTGACAATAGGTTCCTAGCAGACACCATTGACAGTAGGTTCCTAGCAGACACCATTGACAATAGATTCCTAGCAGACACCATTGACAGTAGGTTCCTAGCAGACACCATTGACAGCAGGTTCCTAGCAGACACCATTGACAGTAGGTTCCTAGCAGACACCATTGACAGCAGGTTCCTAGCAGACACCATTGACAGTAGGTTCCTAGTAGACACCATTGACAGCAGGTTCCTAGCAGACACCATTGACAGTAGGTTCCTAGCAGACACCATTGACAGTAGGTTCCTAGCAGACACCATTGACAGTAGGTTCCTAGCAGACACCATTGACAGTAGGTTCCTAGCAGACACCATTGACAGTAGGTTCCTAGCAGACACCATTGACAGTAGGTTCCTAGCAGACACCATTGACAGTAGGTTCCTAGCAGACACCATTGACAGTAGGTTCCTAGCAGACACCATTGACAGTAGGTTCCTAGCAGACACCATTGACAGCAGGTTCCTAACAGACACCATTGACAGTAGGTTCCTAGTAGACACCATTGACAGCAGGTTCCTAGCAGACACCATTGACAGTAGGTTCCTAGCAGACACCATTGACAGTAGGTTCCTAGCAGACACCATTGACAGTAGGTTCCTAGCAGACACCATTGACAGTAGGTTCCTAGCAGACACCATTGACAGTAGGTTCCTAGTAGACACCATTGACAGTAGGTTCCTAGCAGACACCATTTACAGTAGGTTCCTAGCAGACACCATTTACAGTAGGTTCCTAGCAGACACCATTGACAGTAGGTTCCTAGCAGACACCATTGACAATAGGTTCCTAGCAGACACCATTAACAGTAGGTTCCTAGCAGACACCATTAACAGTAGGTTCCTAGCAGACACCATTGACAGTAGGTTCCTAGCAGACACCATTGACAGTAGGTTCCTAGCAGACACCATTGACAGTAGGTTCCTAGCAGACACCATTGACAGTAGGTTCCTAGTAGACACCATTGACAGTAGGTTCCTAGCAGACACCATTGACAGTAGGTTCCTAGTAGACACCATTGACATTAGGTTCCTAGTAGACACCATTGACAGTAGGTTCCTAGTAGACACAATTGACAGTAGCTTCCTAGCAGACACCATTGACAGTAGGTTCCTAGTAGACACCATTGACAGTAGGTTCCTAGCAGACACCATTGACAGTAGGTTCCTAGTAGACACCATTGACAGTAGGTTCCTAGCAGACACCATTGACAGTAGGTTCCTAGCAGACACCATTGACAGTAGGTTCCTAGCAGACACCATTGACAGTCGGTTCCTAGCAGACACCATTGACAGTAGGTTCCTAGCAGACACCATTGACAGTAGGTTCCCAGCAGACACCATTGACAGTAGGTTCCTAGCAGACACCATTGACAGTAGGTTCCTAGCAGACACCATTGACAGTAGGTTCCTAGCAGACACCATTGACAGTAGGTTCCTAGCAGACACCATTGACAGTAGGTTCCTAGTAGACACCATTGACAGTAGGTTCCTAGTAGACACCATTGACAGTAGGTTCCTAGTAGACACCATTGACAGCAGGTTCCGAGTAGACACCATTGACAGTAGGTTCCTAGTAGACACCATTGACAGTAGGTTCCTAGCAGACACCATTGACAGTAGGTTCCTAGTAGACACCATTGACAGTAGGTTCCTAGCAGACACCATTGACAGTAGGTTCCTAGCAGACACCATTGACAGTAGGTTCCTAGTAGACACCATTGACAGTAGGTTCCTAGCAGACACCATTGACAGTAGGTTCCTAGCAGACACCATTGACAGTAGGTTCCTAGCAGACACCATTGACAGCAGGTTCCTAGCAGACACCATTAACAGTAGGTTCCTAGCAGACACCATTGACAGTAGGTTCCTAGTAGACACCATTGACAGTAGGTTCCTAGTAGACACCATTGACAGTAGGTTCCTAGCAGACACCATTGACAGTAGGTTCCTAGTAGACACCATTGACAGTAGGTTCCTAGCAGACACCATTGACAGTAGGTTCCTAGCAGACACCATTGACAGTAGGTTCCTAGTAGACACCATTGACAGTAGGTTTCTAGCAGACACCATTGACAGTAGGTTCCTAGCAGACACCATTGACAGTAGGTTCCTAGCAGACACCATTGACAGCAGACTCATTTCCAAGACAAGGTCCAAGACACAAGGTTAAAGGGCCACACAAAGTCTGCTAGGAATGGTGATTCCCATAAACACTAGGTCAGGGCTGGATCTAACTCTATATTATGTGATGCAGAGTTTCCATGCTAGTATTTATGCTGTCATTCTCCAAAAAGATGTTGCTTTCGAGGATTGGCAAATCTCTCCATAATCAGATAAAATAGTTTATTGCTTTCATCATTCTCTTTAGCACAGTCTAAAGCTATAGCCGCATTGAACCACACCGGTCTTCATCTTTATATGTGGCATGTGACTTTTACAGGAAGTATTTGGCATTCCATTCTGGGTGTGTAATATTTGTCCTTCGGTGTGTTTACTGTCTCTGAGGGTAGTTTAATGATGGGACCCAAAAACGGATTCTGACCAACAACATACCCAACCATGCAATTTCCAGCTGTCATCAATACACTTGAGGCAGAAACGTGTTAAATCCACTTCAGTCAGTGTAGTTTAAAGGGAGGAGACAGGTTTAAGAAGGATTGTTAAGACAACTGAGACATGGATTGTGTAAGTGTGTCATTCAGAGGGTGAATGGGCAAGACAACATCTTCAAGTGCCTTTGAACGGGTATGGTAGTAGGTGGCAGGCGTACCGGTTTGTGTCAAGAACTGCAACGCTGCTGGGTTTTTCACGCTCAACAGTTTCTGTGTGTATGAAGAATGGTTCACCACCCAAAGGACACCCAGCCAACTTGAGCATTGGAGTCAACATGGACTAGCCTCCCTGTGGAATGCTTTCGACACCTTGTAGAGTCCATGCCGACGAAATGAGGCTGTTCTGGGTATAGTGTACTCAGTGTATACTGAAGGGCATGAGGGGGTGTGGCATATGGCCAATATACCACAAACCCCAGAGGTGTCTTATTGCTGTTATAAACTGGTTACCAATTTAATTAGAGCAGTAAAAATAACTGTTTTGTCATACCCATGGTATACGGTCTGATATACAATGGCTGTCAGCAAATCAGCATTCAGGACTCGAACCACCCAGTTTATAATTCAACATAATCACCCACTCTACACCCCATACTACAACATAATCACCCACAGTACAACCCATACTTCATCTAATCACCCACACTACACCCCATACTACAGCATAATCACCCACACTACAACCCATACTACAGCATAATCACCCACATTACAACCCATACTATAACATAATCACCCACATTACAACCCATACTAGAGCATAATCACCCACATTACAACCCATACTAGAGCATAATCACCCACATTACAACCCATACTATAGCATAATTACCCACACTACAACCCATGCTACAGCTTAATCACCCACATTACAACCCATACTATAGCATAATTACCCACATTACAACCCATACTACAGCATAATCACCCACATTACAACCCATACTACAGCATAATTACCCACATTACAACCCATACTACAGCATAATCACCCACATTACAACCCATACTACAACACAGTCACTGACACTACACCCCATACTACTGCATAATCACCCATACTACAACCCATACTACAACATAATCACCCACACTACAACCCATACTACAGTGTAATCACCCACACTATAACCCATACTAGAGCATAATCACCCACACTACAACCCATACTACAGTGTAATCACCCACACTATAACCCATACTACAGCATAATCACCCACACTACACCCCATACTTTGTTTTATAGGACCCAATGTGTTAGCTAAATCTGGTTTTAACTCCATCTGCTTTGGACCACTAGGCATCATGGGTTACGCCCCGTATGTGAACAGGATCGTCGAGCAGTGGAACCTTCACGAGAACGATGATGATCAGCTGTTCTACACAAAAATATATCTGGACCCTCAACAGAGGGTAAGTAATATACCTGGACCCTCAACAGAGGGTAAGTAATATACCTGGACCCTCAACAGAGGGTAAGTAATGGTCCTGTGTGGCTCAGTTTGTTACAGCCTTATTCTAAAATTGATTAAATACAAAAAAATCCCACACACAATACCCCATTAAGACAAACAAAAACAGGTTTTTATAAATTGTATCAAATGTATTAAAAAGATAAAACAGATATTCAGACCTTTTGCTATGAGACTCTAAATTGATCTCAGGTGCATCCTGTTTCCATTGATCATTCTTGAGATGTTTCTACAACTTGATTGGAGTCCACTTGTGGTAAATTCAATTGATTGGACATGATTTGGAAAGGCTCACACCTGTCTATATAAAATGTCCCAAAGTTGACAGTGCATGTCAGAGCAAAAACCAAGCCATGAGGTCGAAGGAATTGTCCGTAGAGCTCCGAGACGGGATTGTGTCGAGGCACAGATCTGGGGAAGGGTACCAAAACATTTTTGCAGCATTGAAGATCCCCAAGAATACAGTCGTTGATTTGTGGAGAGTACTAAGTCTTCTTGTACTTATTTCTTCACAACGTTGACATCAGCAAAATGCTCGCCCACACGGCGCCATACACGTTGTCTACGGTTGTGAGGCTGGTTGGACATATGGCCAAATTCTCAGTGAGCTCCAAAAGTTTTGGGACAGTGACACATCTTTCATTGTTTTGTACTCCAGGACTTTGGATTTGAAATGGTACAATGACCAATGGTGAACCATTTAAAAATGACAGCACTTTTTGTATATAGTGGCTTCATTTTAGGGGACCAGATGAGGTGTAATATTTGGGCCTCGTGTTTGACAACTGACTTGTGGTCATTGGCCCTCGCTAGTTTGATTCTATTGACATTCCCAGCCTTAGTTACAGTCGTCTGTTTGTGTTAAAATATCGAGTCATGGAAACTGAAAGAGTGCGTTCCGAATGCGTGGAGGCAGCAAACAATGTACCAGACCAGCTGTGATTTACAACCTGAAATGTTTTGGTGAAGTATATTGAACTGTATTCGTCTATTCTGTATTGGTGAATTATATGAATCATGCATTGAACTGCATTCATCTACTCTGACAACAATTACTTAATCTATGTTATGGAATGTTGAGTCAAATATAACCCATTTTTTTAACTTCTTATAAAGTTGGTTTTGAAGCATAAACTGGGAATATGATATCTTTGACTGATATTAAGTAATGTGTTCAGTATAAACATAGACATACACATACACTACCGTTCAAAAGTTTGGGGTCACTTAGAAATGTCCTTGTTTTTAAAAGAAAAGCACATGTTTTGTCCATTAAAATAACATCAAATTGATCAGAAATACAGTGTAGACATTGTTAATGTTGTAAATGACTATTGTAGCTGGAAAGAGCAGATGTTTTATGGAATATCTACGTAGGCGTACAGAGGCCCATTATCAGCAACCATCACTCCTGTGTTCCCATGGCACGTTGTGTTAGCTAATCCAAGTTTATAATTTTAAAAGGCTAATTGATCATTAGAAAACCCTTTTGCAATTATTTTAGCACAGCATCTGGAGAATTAGGATTTGTGGGTTCGATTACAGGCTCAAATTGGCCTGAAACAAAGAACTTTCTTCTGAAACTCGTCAGTCTATTCTTGTTCTGAGAAATGAAGGCTATTCCATGCGAGAAATTGCCAAGAAACTGAAGATCTCGTACAACACTGTGTACTACTCCCTTCACAGAACAACGCAAACTGTCGCTAACCAGAATAGAAAGAGGAGTGGGAGGCCCCGGTGCACAACTGAGCAAGAGGACAAGTACATTAGAGTGTCTAGTTTGAGAAACAGAGGTCTCAGCTGGCAGCTTCATTAAATAGTGCCTTTTAAATGATAAACTTGGATTAGCTAACACAACATGCCATTGGAACACAGGAGTGATGGTTGCTGATAATGGGCCTCTGTACGCCTCTGTAGATATTCCATTAAACATCAGCCGTTTCCAGCTACAATAGTCATTTAAAACATTAACAATGTCTACACTGTGCTTCTGATCAATTTGGTGTTATTTTAATGTACAAAACATTTGCTTTTCTTTCAAAAACAAGGACATTTCTAAGTGACTCCAAACTTTTGAACGGTAGTGTACCTGGACCCTGTACAGAGGGTAAGTTCTGTAAGTACTATTTACAGACGGTAAGTACTCTGAAGGAATTTGTTCAGTATACTATAGACATAGACATGATACTATGGTAACTGGAAGTCTAACCAGAGTTGTTATCCCACCACATATCCTCATAAAATGCCTGAAAACACATCACACCCCAGAAAACAAACATATGAAAATAACCAGGCTGGAAAACTTTAGAGGACAATTTCACTTTAAATTTTTTTAATGTTATTTCTGTTTTTCAGGAGAGTTTGAACATGAGTTTGGACCACAAGTCTCAGATTTTCCAGAACTTAAATGGAGCAATCGGTGAGTTACAACAGAAAGCCCTTATTAGGGGACAGTGTTGTACTGTCTTTTACATTCAGCACCACTGCGTCAAGGATACTATTCTTTCTAACAAAGATATCTACATATATTCCAGGATGTTATGTATCCCTAGAAATAATCAGCATCCATAACAGTTTTGTTTCTTGGCACAACATACCCCGGGTATGGGGTAAGAGTAGGGACAGGGTTAGTTGAGCCATCATGGGGTTAGTGGGTGATGGTGTCCTGTGACAGTGGGTGATGGTGTCCTGTGACAGTGGGTGATGGTACGTCAAAGTTCAATTCACAGCACAGGGGTGTGGTATATTGTATATCTTAAATGTATGCCTACATTCAGATGTAAGTCTCTCTGTTCAATATCACTTAACCTTCCATTTCTTGGCCAGTTGTCTGGGACAGGGATGTAGTTCTCTGCAGGCTACTAAACTCATTAAACTGGTCTGTGAGATTCCTGATGTGTTTATTAAGCTCAGACTCCAAGTCATCAGACCTCGTGTTCCTCCATCACAGCCGCTCTTCACACAGCTTCTTGTTTGATTTATTTTAGTTAATGTACCTCTTCAGGGTCATTCAGTCTTCATTTCTTGCTCAAATTGACTTTTTCCCTTCCCCCACTTCCTTGTCTGCTTTTAATAACCTCAGGGGGGCTAGACCCCTGTTTGTAACACGGGGCATGATGATGTCTGCTCTGCACCAAAGAAAATGCACCATCTTGAATTCATATACAGGACACTTGCAAAAATACTGTACATATCATGCATAAAACTGACAGCAATGTAATTATCATTTGTATGGAGTATGTTGGCCATTGGCTCAACTTACCCCATGGTGATTGGCTCAATTTACCCCAAGGCAAACATTGTGACACAGCTACAAGGATGCACTTTCATGCTAGGTTTAAGACCTCCTATCGTAGCTTATAGAGACCCCAACTGATTTACAACAAAAATTACTTTGGTAAATACAAGCATCATAAAACCTTTAACACAATACAGTGTATTCAGAAAGTATTCAGATCCCTTTACTTTTTCCACATTTTGTGAAGCCTTATTCTAAAATGTATTAAATATATATTTTTCTCATCAATATACACACATTACTCCATAATGACGAAGTTAAAAACAGTTTTTTATTTTAATTTGAGCAAATCTAAAAAATTAAAAAATACCTTATTTACATAAGTATTCAGACCCTTTGCTATGAGACTCGAAATTGAGCTCAGGTGCATCCTGTTTCCACGGATCATCCTTGAGATGTTTCTACAACTTGATTGGAGTCCACCTGTGGTAAATTCAATTGATTGGACATGATTTGGAAAGGCACACACCTGTCTATATAAGGTCCCATAGTTGACAGTGCACGTCAGAGCAAAAAACAAGCCATGAGGGAATTGTTCGTAGAGCACAGAGACAGGATTGTGTCGAGGCACAGATCTGGGGAAGGATACCAAAACATTTCTGCAGCATTGAAGATCCCCAAGAACACAGTGGCCTCCATCATTCTTAAATGGAAGAAGTTTGGAACCACCAAGACTCTTCCTAGAACTGGCTGCCCAGCAAACCTGGGCAGTTGGGGGAGAAGGGCCTTGGTCAGGGAGGTGTCCATTACCCAATGGTCACTCTGACAGAGCTCCAGAGTTCCTCTGTGGAGATGAGAAACTCAGTAAATTTTGGAATCGTACCAATCTGTAAAACCAACTTTAGGATTTTAACAACCTTCTTCACAGAGAGATTACATTTAATAGACAGCTTCTGAGTTCTGTTTCAGCCTGTGACTGTGTATTTTCCAAAGTGCCAAAGAGCCAGACAGAGCCTAGACAGATAAACAGAGGGTTGGGGTTATGCATCAGTAGCTTGCATGCTAAACCCTGTTGTTCTTCTGTTCTCCTGTCTCTCCCTAAAGACGAGGTTCTTTTGAAGTTCGGAACGGAGAGAGTACGAGTCAGAAACACAGTGTACGACACCCTGCCAGTGGTCGTCCATGGAAACGCCAACACCAAAGTGAGTAAGATATTAATGTTTCAACATGTTAGAACCATCCACGCTAAAAAATACTAATAAATTCTGTCTATGCTGGAACCATCTACAGTAAAAACCACTGTTTTGGTGTCTGGACACAGAAACATTTATAATCTCTGTTTCTGAATAAAACAACACCAGCCTTGTTGAACAGTGTTTCACATTGCTTAATTGTAGAATGATAACAGATGCATCCCTCCAGAGCTGCCTGGAAGGCCGGTGTTCTGGCCAACTTTTTGAGGTTGCTGTCCAAATAGCTGTGCTGAAAGAACTCAAGAGGCAGGGATTCTACGTCTGGGGGAATGGTTGGGGTTCTTTAGAATCTGTGTGGGGGAACTTCACTGGAATCCAACCAACATTTGGTATCACTCCCTCCTTATCTCGACCTCCCTCCCTCACTCCCTTCTCTCACTACAGTACATTACAAATATTTTCAGTCTCCTGAGGGGGAAGATATGTTGTCGTGCTCTTCATGACTGTCTTGGTTTGTTTGGACCATGATAGTTTGTTGGTAATGTGGACCCGCTCCACTACAGCCCCGTCGATGTGAATGGGAGCCTGTTCGGCCCTCCTTTTTCTGTAGTCCACGATCATCTCCTCTGTCTTGATCACGTTGAGGGAGAGGTTGTTATCCTGGCACCACACTGCCAGGTCTCTGACCTCCTCTCTATAGGCTGTCTCATTGTTGTCGGTGATCAGGCCTACCACTGTTGTGTCGTCAGCAAACTTAATGATGGTGTTGGAGTCGTGTTTGGCCACGCAGTCGTGTGTGAACAGGGAGAACTAAGCACGCACCCCTGAGGGGCCCCAGGGATGAGGATCAGCGTGGCAGGTGTGTTGTTACCTACCCTTACCACCTGGGGGCGGCCCGTCAGGAAGTCCAGGATCCAGTTGCAGAGGGAGGTGTTTAGTCCCAGGGTCCTTAGCTTAGTGATGAGCTTTGTGGGAACTATGGTGTTGAACGCTGAGCTGTAGTCAAAGAACAGCATTCTCATGTAGGTGTTCCTTTTGTCCAGGTGGGAAAGGGCAGTGTGGAGTGTGATTGAGATTGCGTCATCTGTGGATCTGTTGGGGCGGTATGACAATTGGAGTGGGTCTAGTGTTTCCGGGATGATGGTGTTGATGTGAGCCATGACCAGCCTTTCAACGCACTTCCTGGCTACAGATGTGGAGCTACGGGGGGTAATGATTCAGGCAGGTTACCTTCACTTCCTTGGACACAGGAACTACGGTGGTCTGCTTTAAACATGTACGCTACCGTTCAAAAGTTGGGGGTCACTTAGTAATTTCCTTGTTTTTGAAAGAAAAGCAAAATGTTTGTCCATTAAAATAACATCAAATTGATCAGAAATACAGTGTAGACATTGTTAATGTTGTAAATGACTATTGTAGCTGGAAATGGCAGATTTTGTATGAAATATCTACATAGGCGTACAGAGGCCCATTATCAGCAACCATCACTCCAGTGTTCTAATGGCACGTTGTGTTAGCTAATCCAAGTTTATCATTTTATTTTCTGGCTATTCTATTCTGGCTCTAACCAGAATAGAAAGAGGAGTGGGAGGCCCCGGTGCACAACTGAGCAAGAGGACAAGTACATTAGAGTGTCTAGTTTGAGAAGCAGACACCTCACAAGTCCTCAACTGGCAGCTTCATTAAATAGTACCCACAAAACACCAGTCTCAACGTCAACAGTGAAGAGGCGACTCCGGGATGCTGGCCTTCTAGGCAGAGTTGCAAAGAAAAAGCCATATCTCAGACTGGCCAATAAAAATAAAATATTAAGATGGCCAAAATAACACAGACACTGGACAGAGGAAGATACATATCTATATATATGTGTATATATGTGTATATATCTATGCGTATGTGTATATATGTGTATATATGTGTATGTATGTGTATATATATGTATATATGTGTATATAGCCATTACTCATTGTATATTTATTCCTCATGTTATTTATTTTCTATTATTTCACGTTCTCTCAGCATTTCACTGTTATTCTACTTCTGTTGTTTACCAAGTATGTGACAAATAACATTTGATTTAGAAGAGACAAATTCTCAAAATGTTGCAAGCTGATATAGATGAATAAGGAATATTTCATGGTTAACTATACTATACAGGTCCATGGTTAACTATACTATACAGGTCCATGGTTAACTATACTATACAGGTCCATGGTTAACTATACTATACAGGTCCATGGTTAACTATACTATACAGGTCCATGGTTAACTATACTATACAGGTCCATGGTTAACTATACTATACAGGTCCATGGTTAACTATACTATACAGGTCCATGGTTAACTATACTATACAGGTCCATGGTTAACTATACTATACAGGTCCATGGTTAACTATACTATACAGGTCCATGGTTAACTATACTATACAGGTCCATGATTAACTATACTATACAGGTCCATGGTTAACTATACTATACAGGTCCATGGTAAACTATACTATACAGGTCCATGGTTAACTATACTATACAGGTCCATGGTTAACTATACTATACAGGTCCATGGTTAACTATACTATACAGGTCCATGGTTAGCTATACTATACAGGTCCATGGTTAACTATACTATACAGGTCCTTGGTTAACTATACTATACAGGTCCATGGCAGAGAAATACTTAAATAGCTAAATGTGCATATGATATAAGTGAGGGTAATAATGGTTTACTTAATATACAGTCTGGTTAAATGTACAGGTAAGTTAATATTTGCATGGACTACCACCAAACGCCAACGTGGAATATACGGTTCTCACTTCTACTTTGATACTATATGAAACTTTGTTGCAAAGGACAATTCAACATAACATGACCATGGGGTTTCTTTGTTCATTCATGATTAATGCTCACATACATTTGTATCTTTTCCTCCAGATGTATTTGAACTATCTAGGAAACTACATCCCCAACTCATGGAACTACGAGAGAGGTTGTGGCGTCTGTGACGACAACATGGTGGATTTGTCTCAGCTCAAAGTGAGTGAACCACACAAAGCTTGAGATTTCCTTTCCTCATTCTCTCCTCCTCTCCTCTCCTCTCCTCTCCTCTCCTCTCCTCTCCTCTCCTCTCCTCTTCTCTCCTCTTCTCTCCTCTTCTCTCCTCTTCTCTCCTCTTCTCTCCTCTTCTCTCCTCTTCTCTTCTCTTCTCTTCTCTTCTCTTCTCTTCTCCTCCTCTTCTGCTCTCCTTCTCTTCTCTTCTCCTCCACCCTTTCCTGTATCTCTGTGTGTATTTCTGTATGTGTGACTGTGTGTATCTCTGAATGTGTGTCTGTGTGTCACTCTGTCTGTATTTCTGTATGTGTGTCTGTGTGTCTCTGTCTGTGTGTCTGTGTGTATTTCTGTGTGTATCTCTGTCTGTGTGTATTTATGTGTGTGTGTCTGTGTGTATCTCTGTCTGTGTGTCTGTGTGTATCTCTGTCTGTGTGTCTGTGTGTATCTCTGTAAGTGTGGCTGTGTGTATCTCTGTCTGTGTGGCTGTGTGTATCTCTGTAAGTGTGTCTGTGTGTAACTCTGTCTGTGTGTATCTCTGTATGTGTGTCTGTGTGTGTCTCTGTCAGTGTGTATGTGTGTATCTCTGTCTGTGTGTCTGTGTGTATCTCTGTCTGTGTGTATCTCTGTCTGTGTGTCTGTGTGTATCTCTGTCTGTGTTTCTGTGTATCTCTGTCTGTGTATCTCTGTCTGTGTGTATCTCTGTCTGTGTGTCTGTGTGTATCTCTGTCTGTGTATCTCTGTCTGTGTGTCTGTGTGTATCTCTGTAAGTGTGTCTGTGTGTATCTCTGTAAGTGTGGCTGTGTGTATCTCTGTCTGTGTGGCTGTGTGTATCTCTGTAAGTGTGTCTGTGTGTAACTCTGTCTGTGTGTATCTCTGTATGTGTCTGTGTGTGTCTCTGTCAGTGTGTATGTGTGTATCTCTGTCTGTGTGTCTGTGTGTATCTCTGTCTGTGTGTATCTCTGTCTGTGTGTATCTCTGTCTGTGTATCTCTGTCTGTGTGTCTGTGTATCTCTGTCTGTGTTTCTGTGTATCTCTGTCTGTGTATCTCTGTCTGTGTGTATCTCTGTCTGTGTATCTCTGTCTGTGTGTATGTGTGTATCTCTGTCTGTGTGTATCTCTGTCTGTGTGTCTGTGTATCTCTGTCTGTGTGTCTGTGTATCTGTGTGTGTGTGTGTGTGTCTGTGTTACTCTCCCAGCCCAACAGTAACCGGTGGTGTGCCCTGTGTGCCTGCAGACCCTTAATAAAAGAGTGTAAGATCCTCAGAGCCACTCTAGACACAGGAAGCAGAGAGCTGCTGTGGTGCAGGACATGGCTTTTGGGTTTTCATTGAGCTTCACTTAAAGGGGTGTCACTGTTGACCAGCCCTCTTTTTAATGGCCTGCTCAGCAGGGGTTGTATCCACCAGACTAAGTTACCTTGGTTACTGCCCAGAATATTTCTCACTGCTCGCAAATGTAGGCTTATAAATGTGCCCATTTGGGGATCTGATAGCATTTCTGATTGGCTTAACGCACCACCACTAATCAGCTGTGGAGCTTCTCAAAGTCATGTTTTCTTCACCTCAAACAGCAAGCAAACTAAGTCTGTTTTTACATCCATTGAGAATTACAATAGTTCCTCAATGTATTTGAAGAAACTTTCCAGCTCTCTCCCTTTCGATAACAACTCAGCGTGAAAGGGAAAAATGTCATCTTCTGATCCAGTGGAAGCGTGCTCTTCAGGGAGTGACCCACTCTCACATGATTTTGTATACTGTGGTTCTGGGACAGGGCCTAGGTTGTATACTGTGGTTCTGGGACAGGGCCTAGGTTGTATACTGTGGTTCTGGGACAGGGCCTAGGTTGTATACTGTGTTTCTGGGACAGGGCCTAGGTTGTATACTGTGGTTCTGGGACAGGGCCTAGGTTGTATACTGTGGTTCTGGGACAGGGCCTAGGTTGTATACTGTGGTTCTGGGTCCTAGAAGCACAACGACACGTTGTTGTTGCTGACCCTCTAGTGTTTGTAGGTGGAGCTCCTGTCCTGCGTTCTCTGATACTCCTTCCCTGTCTTTCCTTCCCTGTCTTTCCTTCCCTGTCTTTCCTTCCCTGTCTTTCCTTCCCTGTCTTTCCTTCCCTGTCTTTCTTCATTTCTTTCTGTCATCCCTGTCGGTAACAAGAATCTCTGGCTTGATCCCTGGGTGCCCTTTCCGTCCTTGGATATTCCGAAACTCAGAGTCATTGCGGAACTGGCAAATTAGATGGTTTGAAATGGGTCCTTTTTCATCCCTTTCCTGCTGGCCCAGGCCTGGTCTTTAGCCTGGTCACAAGGAGGAAGAGGAGGGAAGCCCTGTCCGGCTGTGTTGGCTGGAGGATCAGAGAGTCATGGGAAAGAACTATCTCTTCTGTCTACTGTCTCTTCAGGGAGGGACCAGCTCTCAATCTCTTTAAGGAGGGACCCACTCTCAATCTCTTCAAGGAGGGTCCCACTCTCAATCTCTTCAGGGAGGGACCCACTCTCAATCTCTTCAGGGAGGGACCCACTCTCAATCTCTTTAGGGAGGGACCAGCTCTCAATCTCTTCAGGGAGGGACCCACTCTCAATCTCTTCAGGGAGGGACCCACTCTCAATCTCTTCAGGGAGGGACCCACTCTCAATCTCTTCAGGGAGGGACCCACTCTTAATCTCTTCAGGGAGGGACCCACTCTCAATCTCTTCAGGGAGGGACCCACTCTTAATCTCTTTAAGGAGGGACCAGCTCTCAATCTCTTTAGGGAGGGACCCACTCTCAATCTCTTTAAGGAGGGACCCACTCTCAATCTCTTCAGGGAGGGACCCACTCTTAATCTCTTTAAGGAGGGACCCACTCTTAATCTCTTTAAGGAGGGACCAGCTCTCAATCTCTTTAGGGAGGGACCCACTCTCAATCTCTTTAAGGAGGGACCCACTCTCAATCTCTTCAGGGAGGGACCCACTCTTAATCTCTTTAAGGAGGGACCCACTCTTAATCTCTTTAAGGAGGGACCAGCTCTCAATCTCTTTAGGGAGGGACCCACTCTCAATCTCTTCAGGGAGGGACCCACTCTCAATCTCTTCAGGGAGGGACCCACTCTCACATGATTTTATTGAGTCTAAACACACATAAGTAGCCTTCTCTGTTGTTGTTGTCAATTATGGTTTGATTGTACATGTTGCAGCTGTGTGTCGTTTTCTGTTTGATGAGGTAAAGTGTTAGTAACAGTGAGACATGATGTTAGTGAATAAAATACATAATTGGATGAGTTATTGAAAACAGGGGTGACACTTTATTTAGAGAGTCCATCTGCAGATGCTCTACAGAATATGAGTAACATTTCAACTATCTATCTACTAACCCTAACCTTAACCCTTACCCCAGGCATCATCAACTAGATTCAGCCACAGGCCGATGTTTTCTTGAGCATATGGTCGGGGGGCGGGAACATAATTACAAATTATTTGTAAAAATTAAAATCACTTGGAGCTGATTTACAGTCTTTTATGTCCAACAATAAAAATGTTATTTTTTCTTTGCTCAGTTGGAAGGCCAGATAAAAATAAAACTACCGCCAGTTGGGGAACCCTACCTTACCCTAACCCGGATTAAAAACCTAACACAAACCTTCGAAAGCAGTTGCTTGTCAACACATGTGTTGACAGTATCTACAGATAATCCTGACTATCCAAATAAAGTGTAACCAAAACAGATTTCCAACAATATGTCTTGTCTCAACAGGAGTATCCAACTGTGATGGTTGGAGTGTACATCCAACAGCCCACTCCTTTCCTTTCCCAATTCTTCCAGAGACTTGTGAACTTCGACTACCCGAAACATAAACTTAACATCTTCATTCATAACAATGTGAGTATGGAGTATCTGCAGCTGGACCTTGGCTCTGGCAGTATGGTCAGTCTAAGAGTCTAAGACTCAGCTCCCAATCCATCAACCATGACCTATTCTCTCTCTCAGCAATCTATAATACTGTATAAATGTAAAATTATTAATAAGTCTCTCTCTCTCTCACCCCCCTCTCTCGTCTTTCTCTCTCGCTCTCTCTCTATATATATATATATATATATATATTTCTCTCTCTCTGCAGGAGGTTTACCATGAGAGACACATCCAGAGGTTTTGGGAGGAGAGTAAAGACGTGTTCAACAGCTTCAAGGTTGTGGGTCCGGAGGAGAACTTGAGCCAAGGAGAGGCCAGGAATATGGGCATGTACGTACGCTACCCGACCTGTGTGTGTGTGTGTGCGTGTGTGTGTGTCTGTCTCCACATCATTTAATTTCACAGAGACATTCTTCAGACTTGCTATTTGATAAACAAAACAGTCAGATCATTGGCCCTAAGTAATAATCAAAGTAAATGTGCAAATCAAGAATCTCAGTCCTTCTGTCATAATGTTAAGCAGTAGTGTCATATTTCTTTCTTGGAGGATAAAGCCAGGTAGACAAGACATACATATTTTGTCTCAGATGTTAAACAGACCTACAGCTGGTCTGAAAGCAGAGCTTCAGAGAACTGTGTCATCATTCATCAGAGAGCAGTCTGGTTTCAACATGTCTTCTCTAGGTGATGCTGTACGGAGCCATGAAGAGACATGACACTGAAACCTTACCCCCTCACCTGAAACCTTACCCCCTTACCTGAAACCATCCCCCCTCACCTGAAACCATCCCCCCTCACCTGAAACCTTACCCCCTTACCTGAAACCTTACCCCCTTACCTGAAACCATCCCCCCTCACCTGAAACCATACCCCCTCACCTGAAACCTTACCCCCTTACCTGAAACCTTACCCCCTTACCTGAAACCTTACCCCCTTACCTGAAACCTTACCCCCTCACCTGAAACCTTACCCCCTTACCTGAAACCATCCCCCATTACCTGAAACCATACCCCCTTACCTGAAACCATCCCCCTCACCTGAAACCTCAGAGACTTGGGCCCCTAAACCTTCCCCCCTCACCTCAGAGAGAGACTAGGGCCCCTAAACCTTCCCCCCTCACCTCAGAGAGAGACTAGGGCCCCTAAACCTTCCCCCCTCACCTCACAGAGAGACTAGGGCCCCTAAACCTTCCCACCTCACCTCACCTCACCTCAGAGAGACTAGGGCCCCTAAACCTTCCCACCTCACCTCACCTCAGAGAGACTAGGGCCCCTAAACCTTCCCCCCTCACCTCACCTCAGAGAGACTAGGGCCCCTAAACCTTCCCCCCTCACCTCACCTTAGAGAGACTAGGGCCCCTAAACCTTCCCCCCTCACCTCACCTTAGAGAGACTAGGGCCCCTAAACCTTACCCCTCACCTCACCTTAGAGAGACTAGGGCCCCTAAACCTTCTTTTCTCCATGTCTATAACTCAGGGGGCTGTGTCGTAAGGACCCAGGCTGTGACTACTATCTCAGTATGGACGCGGACGTGATGCTCACCAACAAACAGACCCTGAAGATCCTCATAGAGCAGAACAGGTGTGTTACTGTATTTCTGTCTCAGGTCATTTGAACTGGAACAGGTATGGAGCAGAACAGGTGTGTTACTGTATTTCTGTCTTAGGTAATTTGAACTGGAACAGGCATGTGTTTTGAATACTGAACAGGAACAGGAAGAGTGTTTTGAATACTGATGTTAACCTTTCTGGTCATAACCTTTTTCGGTAAGACAGATCTTCCAAAGGTGGTGGAGTGGCAATTTTTTACCAAGGATCACCTTCAGTGCTCAGATGTCTCCACCAAGTCTGTCCCCAAACAATTTGATTTTCTGGTTTTAAGCATTAAACTTTCAAATAACTCTTTGTTGACTGTTGCTGGGTGTTATCGTCCTCCATCAGCACCGGCCTGTACCCTACCTGCCCTAAGCTAAATAAACCCTCCTCCTCACAGCTGCCCATGTCCTTTAAAGTTGATGATGTGGTTGTTACTGACAAGAAGCACATGACTGAGCTCTTTAATCAACACTTAATTAAGTCAGGATTCCTATTTGACTCAGCCACGCCTCCTTGCCCGTCCAACATTTCCTCATCTGCCACCCCTTCTAATGCGATTAATCCCGATGCTCCTCCCTCTTTTTCCCCTACCCCGCTACAAAGTTTCTCCCTGCAGGCGGTCACTGAGTCCACGGTGCTAGAGGAGCTCCTTAAACTTGACCCCAAAAAAAACATCTGGGTCAGATGGTTTAGACCCTTTCTTCTTTAAGGTTACTGCCCCTATCATCGCCAATTCTGACCTTTTTAACCTGTCTCTCCTCTCTGGGGAGGTTCCCATTGCTTGGAAGGCAGCCACAGTTAGTCCTTTATTTAAAGGGGGAGATCAAGCTGATTCTAACTATTTTGCTTTGTTTTTCAAAGGTGTTGGAAAAACGTGTCAATAATCAAGTAACTGGCTTTCTTGATGTCTATAGTATTCTCTCTGGTATGCAATCTGGTTTCCGCCCAGGTTATGGATGTGTCACTGCAACCTTAAAGGTCCTCCATAAGGCTCACATCAACACCATCATCCAGGAAACCCTAAACCCACTCCAACAGATCCACAGATGATGCAATCTCAATCGCTCTCCACACTGCCCTTTCCCACCTGGATAAAAGGAACACTTATGTGAGAATGCTGTTCACCCTGGGACTTAACACCTCCCCCTGCATCTGGATCCCTGGACTTCCTGACGGGCTGCCCCCAGGTGGTAAGGGTAGGCAACAACATATCTGCCATGCTGATGCTCAACTCGGGGGCACCTAAGGGGCGCGTGCTTAGTCCCCTCCTGTACTCCCTGTTCACCCACGAATGAGTGGCCAAACACGACTCCAACACTATCATTAAGTTTGCTGACGACACAACAGTGGTAGGCCTGATCACCGACAACGATGAGACGGCCTATAGAGAGGAGGTCAGAGACCTGGCAGTATGGTGCCAGGACAACAACCTTTTCCACAACCTTATCAAGACAAAGGAGTTGATCGTGGGCTACAGGAAAAGGAGGGCTGAACACGCCCCCATTCACATTAACAGGCTGTAGTGGAGTGGGTCGAGAGTGTCCACATCACCAACAAACTATCATGGTCCAAACACACCAAGACAGTCGTGAAGAGGGCACGATAACACCTTTTCCCCCTCAGGAGACTGAAAAGATTTGTCATGGGTCCTCAGATCCTCAAAAAGTTATACAGCTGCACCATCGAGAGCATCCTGACCGGTTGCATCACCGCCTGGTACGGCAACTGCTCAGCATCCGACCATAAGGCGCTACAGAGGGTAGTGCGTACGGCCAATACATCAATGGGGCTAAGTCTCCTGCCATCCAGGACCTCTATACTAGGCGGTGTCAGAGGAAGGCCCAAAAAATTGTCAAAGACTCCAGTCACCCCAGTCATAGACTGTTCTCTCTGCTACTTCCCGGCAGGCGGTACTGGAGCGCCAAGTCTAGGTCCAAAAGGCTCCTAAACAGCTTCTACCCCCAAGTCATAAGACTGCTGAACAATTTATCAAATGGCCAGCCGGAATATTTACATTGACCCCCCCCTTTTTGTTTTTACACTGCTGCTACTTGCTGTTTATTATCTATGCATAGTCACTTTACCACTACCTAGATGTACATATTACCTTGACTAACCTGTACCCCTGCACAGTGACTTGGTACTGGTACCCACTGTGTATAGCCTCGTTACTAACCTGTACCCCTTCACAGTGACTTGGTACTGGTACCCACTGTGTTTAGCTAAGTTACTAACCTGTACCCCTGCACAGTGGCTTGGTACTGGTACCCCCTGTGTTTAGCTAAGTTATTGTTATTTTATTGTGTTACTTAACTGCATTGTTGGGTAAGGACTTGTATTTGGTGCATGTGACAAATACAGTTTGATTTGATTTGTGTCTGTCTCCAACAGCAGGTTATGTGTCTGTCTCCAACAGCAGGTTGTGTGTCTGTCTCCAACAACTCGTTGTGTGTCTGTCTCCAACAACTCGTTGTGTGTCTGTCTCCAACAGCTCGTTGTGTGTCTGTCTCCAACAGCAGGTTGTGTGTCTGTCTCCAACAGCTCGTTGTGTGTCTGTCTCCAACAGCTCGTTGTGTGTCTGTCTCCAACAGCTTGTTGTGTGTCTGTCTCCAACAGCTCGTTGTGTGTCTGTCTCCAACAGCTCGTTGTGTGTCTGTCTCCAACAGCTCGTTGTGTGTCTGTCTCCAACAGCAGGTTGTGTGT
Source organism: Thymallus thymallus (assembly GCA_023634145.1). Lineage (NCBI taxonomy): Eukaryota > Metazoa > Chordata > Actinopteri > Salmoniformes > Salmonidae > Thymallus > Thymallus thymallus. Next base: position 27,612,447 of record CM042418.1, read on the forward strand.
CTGTCTCCAACAGCAGGTTGTGTGTCAGACTTGGAGTCCTTGTGTCTGCTACCATTGTTTAGAAGCTGGCCAGCAGAATGCCTGTGTGAATTCAGTATAGTATAGACTACTGTTATATTATGTCTGGTCTACTGTAATATGACCAGTGAGGTTCTGCTCTAGCATCACTCCTCCTGGTTCACTTTGGGGGTTGAGTTGAGTTCTAAGATGCAGGATGTTTGGATGTTTATTACACCACTAAGACACCCAGTATATCTGGTGGCTAACTGTCTTAGAAATTATCTCTCTCTCTCTCTCTCTCTCTCTCTCTCTCTCTCTCTCTCTCTCTCTCTCTCTCTCTCTCTCTCTCTCTCTCTCTCTCTCTCTCTCTCTCTCTCTCTCTCTCTCTCTCTCTCTCTCTCTCTCTCTCTCTCTCTCTCTGTGTATCTCTCTCTCTCTCTCTCTGTGTATCTCTCTCTCTCTCTCTCTCTCTGTGTATCTCTCTCTCTCTCTCTCTCTCTGTGTATCTCTCTCTCTCTCTCTCTCTGTGTATCTCTCTCTCTCTCTCTCTCTCTCTCTCTCTCTCTCTCTCTCTCTCTCTCTCTCTCTCTCTCTCTCTCTCTCTCTGTGTATCTCTCTCTCTCTCTTCTCTGCAGGAAAATAATTGGTCCCCTTGTCACTCGGCATGGCAAGCTGTGGTCCAACTTCTGGGGAGCGTTGAGTCTGGATGGTTACTATGCCCGTTCTGAAGACTACATTGACATTGTGCAGAGCAAGCGTGTGTGAGTCTCCTGTCCTCAACCAATGGGATCCTTTTGTATGTCTCATATGTAGAACTCAGCATTCGGCTGTGAATTGATGAGCATTACTCACTGTCTGATCTGTTTCATGGAAGCCACAGTGTCAGACACAGGAGATTGGGGAGGACGGGCTTGTGGCAATGGCTGGAGCAGAATGACTGGAATGGTATCAAACACATGGTTTCTATGGTTTCCATGGATTCTATGGTTTCTATGCGTTTGATGCCATTCCATATGCTCCGTTCCATCCGTTACTATGAGCCGTCCTCCCTGGCAGGGCCGGGGTTTATGGGTGATGTGTGTGAATGGTTGGGTGTAAAAATAACCGGCACAAGGATCATTTGTGATGATCTCATTGCATCACCACCACAGACAAAAGAGAATGGATAACATGTGTTTCCTGCATCTGACTCTCTGCCAAGGATCCCACCAAACCAGATCCAGGATCAGATTCCCTGGTCAAGCATGACATGTTCAATTCAAGGGGCTTTATTGGCATGGGAAACATATAGTATGTTCACATTGTCAAAGCAACCACTCCATAACCCCCACCCCCCACCCCTCTCTCTCTCTATCTCTCTCTCTCTCTCTCCTTGCTCAGGGGAGTATGGAACATTCCCTACATGGCTCATATCTACCTGATAAAGGGAGAAGTCCTGAGAAATGAACTGAAGGAGAGGAAACATTTTGTTCTGGAGAAACTGGATCCTGACATGGCTCTGTGTAGACACGCTAGAGAACTGGTAAGACCACTCAGATTTCCCCTGAGTTATTGCATTTCTCAGTATAAGAACTAGAAAGATCTAGCAACTACTGCATTGACAGTAATACACTGTTTAGATTAGAAGCATACAGGACATCTGTTTTATGTAAAACAGAATACCAGGATGTATTCACCTCTTCCTCTGTGTTGTCAACTGTCCATAGACACATAACCCAGATTGTTACCTTATGTTAGGTTATGTTAGATTATGTTAATGTATGTTAATGTATTTTAATTTATGTTAATTTATGTTAATTTATGTTAGTTTATGTTAGATTATATTAGTTTATCTTAGCTTATGTTAAGTTATGTTAGCTTATGTTAGCTAATGTTAGGTTATGTTAGCTTATGTTAGTTTATGTTAAATTATGTTAGATTATGTTAGTTTATGTTAGATTATGTTAGCTTTTGTTAGTTTATCTTAGCTTATGTTAAATTATGTTAGCTAATGTTAGTTTATGTTAGATTATGTTAGTTTATGTTAGATTATGATATTTTACGTTAGCTTATGTTAGCATATGTTAATTATGTTAGCTTATGTTATATGTACAGTATCTACATTGAGTATACAAAACATTAAGAACACCATCCTAATATTGAGTTGCCCCCCCCCTTCAGGACAGGCACAATTTGTCAGAGCATGGACTCTACAAGGTGTCAAAAGCGTTCCACAGGGATTCTGACCCGTGTTTACTTCAAACCTTCCCACAGTTGTCAAGTTGGCTGGATGTCCTTTGGGTGGTGGACCATTCTTGATACACACGGGAAACTGTTGAGCGTGAAAAACCCAGCAGCGTTGCAGTTCTCGACACACTCATGCCTGGCATCTACTACTATACCTCGTTCAAAGGCAATTAAAAATGTTGTCTTGCCCATTCACCCTCTGAATGGTACACATACACAATCCATGTCTCAACTGTCAAGGCTTAAAAATCCTTCTTTAACCTGACTCCTCCCCTTCATCTACACTGATTGAAGTGGATTTAACAAGTGGATTCACCTGGTCAGTTCATGTCATTGAAAGAGCAGGTGTCCTTAATGGTTTGTGTACTCAGTGCATATGTATCTGAATGCTTAAAAAAGCCTCCAGAGAGCAAAGACTGGTATTATGTAATGTAGTGTCTCCCTGTCTCCATGTGTCTCCATGTGCTGTGGTATGCTGTACCCAGTCTGTGCTGTTCATATGTCTATCTGTCTGTCTGTCCGTCTCCATGTGCTGTATGTCTGTCTGTCTGTCTGTCTGTCTCCATGTGCTGTCTGTCTATCTCTCTGTCTGTCTCTATGTGCTGTATGTCTGTCGCCATGTGCTGTCTGTCTGTCTGTCTGTCTGTCTGTCTGTCTGTTTCCATGTGTTGTCTGTCTGTCTGTTTCCATGTGCTGTCTGTCTGTCTGTCTCCATGTGCTGTCTGTCGTCTATCTGTCTGTCTTTCCTTAAGGCATGATCACCTCTGTTTACAACAGCCTCTGTGGTGCGTTCCATCCTCCTCTCCTCTCCTCTCCTCTCCTCTCCTCTCCTCTCCTCTCCTCTCCTCTCCTCTCCTCTCCTCTCCACTCCACTCCACTCCACTCCTCTCCTCTCCTCTCCATGTCATTTGACCATGTCCAACCAATGGGAATGTCTGGTTGTCTTCTAAAATGTGTGTTTTGTTGCTTTCCTTGTCCCTGTAGACTTTGGTCTAGTCAATATAGTCTCTGTCCAGCTGTGCTTTATGGCATCGAGTCACCCCATGCTAACTCTTCTCTGAGTGTATGTATCTCTGCATCACTTCACTCTGTCCCAGCATGCAACACTTACTAATATAATAACAACCAAAACATCAGCTTCAGAGGGAATCTTGGTATTCCTCATGCAATGCAGCAGGCTCATCTCCTCTCCTTCCCATGCCTCCTCCTCCTGTATGTTACATCTTACCTACCTATCTATCTAGCTCTCTCTCTCTGCCAAACGTAACGTTACAACATTTACATGGTGCTTTTCCTTCATTTTAGACCAATCACAGAGAAAAAGAGTCCCCCAACCCGGAAACATTCCATATGCTCAGAGTCCCAAAGGTTTTTAACTGCTTTCATTATTCTACTTTGTATAAATAACAATTTCCAACGGGATGACAATGAAGGCCAACCAACGTAGAACTATGTCCAACCAACGTAGGCCTATGTCCAACCAACGTAGGCCTATGTCCAACCAACGTAGGCCTATGTCCAACCAACGTAGGCCTATGTCCAACCAACGTAGGCCTATGTCCAACCAACGTAGGCCTATGTCCAACCAACGTAGGCCTATGTCCAACCAACGTAGGCCTATGTCCAACCAATGTAGAACTATGTCCAACCAATGTAGAACTATGTCCAACCAACGTAGAACTATGTCCAACCAACGTAGGCTTATGTCCAACCAACATAGGCCTATGTCCAACCAATGTAGGCCTATGTCCAATCAACATTGGTCTATGTCCAACTAATGTAGGCCTATGTCCAACAGTGGTAGGATAGCATTAGGTATCCCCAAAAAATGATCAGCAATGTACGACATTGAAGAATCAGTACCTGAACTCCTATGGAAAATGTTAGAGATAGAGATAAAGCTCTGTCTCCACAGCCTAAACAATAGAGATAAAGCTGTCTGTCTCCACAGCCTAACCAATAGAGATAAAGCTGTCTGTCTCCACAGCCTAAACAATAGAGATAAAGCTGTCTGTCTCCACAGCCTAAACAATAGAGATAAGGCTCTGTCTCCACAGCCTAACCCTTTGGAAATGAATGTTGTCCTTCTGCCTGTGATGAGTTCGAGACAGAGATATTAGAGACTGAGAGAGATTAGACCAGGCCTGGGCAATTATTTTCCATGGAGGGACACATTGGAATATATTTTTGCCATTGCGGGACAGAATCATATCACAGGAATATACATCATGTGTATGACTCTGTTGACAGATATATCTACTGTAAATCACATCCAGATATGATACTTATTTTACTTTTTTAACATGCACAGAAATAAACCACACTATTAAACATTATTAAACATTTTCATTATTAAACGTCATGTGCTGTATAAACATGCAATGAACTACACAGAGGGAAAAGTACACTGTGCATTCAGCACCACAGACAGAACTCTTGTTAACGGGTGACGCACAAAAACACAAGACAGAGAGAGAGCTCAACATTACATTTAAACTACTCAATCAGTGTGAGGAGTGAAGTCTCTGATGGCCATTGACTAGAGCAGTGAAGTCCGGTAGTTTCTGGCGTTAGAGACTGAGAGACGTTAGAGACAGGACAGACGATAGTAACAGAGCTATAGTAACAGAGCTATAATAACAGAGCTATAGTAACGGAGCTATAGTAACGGAGCTATAGTAACGGAGCTATAGTAACGGAGCTATAGTAACGGAGCTATAGTAACGGAGCTATAGTAACGGAGCTATAGTAACGGAGCTATAGTAACGGAGCTATAGTAACGGAGCTATAGTAACGGAGCTATAGTAACGTCCACCTGCAAGTTCCCTGTAAGTCATGATGATGTATGCCTCTCCCCTCTTCAGAGCTAAACATGTAATAAGCTTCTCTCCCTAAACCCATCCCTAACTTTCTGACCGTCTCACACTATGCTCTCTGATCAGACCTAGACCGTACTAAACCACATCAATAAAATAATAAATCGTAAATTGGAGAAATCATTTACATAAGAAACAGATGGTCTAAAATCCCTAACAACCCAATTCTCCAAGCTGTGACGTAATCTGCCAAGGGAAGAGACAGAAAACCTAGTCTGAGAGTGTGTCCAGTTCAGTCATGTCCCTCCACCTCCCCCCACAATGCAAAGCCAGACGCCCTCCCTCCCTGTCCGCCCTCCCTCCCTCCCTGTCCGCCCTCCCTCCCTCCCTGTCTCAATCAGTGAAAACAGCTGTAAACAGCTAATGTTCTACTTAATGACTGAGCATTGTGGGAAGGCTAATTTGACTTTCTCTGTGCGCTACAGGGAATGTTCATGTACATTACAAACCGTCATGATTTTGGAAGGCTAATATCCACAGCTAACTTCAACACGTCACATTATAACAGTGATTTGTGGCAAATATTTGAAAATCCAGTGGTAAGTCTTTATAACCTCCCTCTCTGCTTTAGTTTTCTTTTAGAATATGTTTAGATGTCATGAGATACGATAGACAATTCTCTGTATTGTTTGTAGTAATGAAAAATAGCTTGAACTCTGCTTAGCTGATAAGGATCTGTGATTTACTGTTTATTCTGGGTTGTGTATGGTGCATCTCTCTCTCTCTCTCTCTCTCTCTCTCTCTCGCTCTCTCTCTCGCTCTCTCTCTCTCGCTCTTTCTGTACTAGGACTGGAAGGAGAAATACATCCACCCCAACTACACACGTATCTTCACAGAGAACTACCTAGAAGAGGTGTGTTTATATATATTTCAGATTACATAGAGCTTGTTTATATAGTCATATCAGATTACATTGAGCTTGTTTATATAGTCATATCAGATTACATAGAGCTTGTTTATATAGTCATATCAGATTACATTGAGCTTGTTTATATAGTCATATCAGATTACATAGAGCTTGTTTATAGAGTCATATCAGATTACATTGAGCTTGTTTATATAGTCATAACAGATTACATGGAGCTTGTTTATATAGTCATATCAGATTACATGGAGCTTGTTTATATAGTCATATCAGATTACATAGAGCTTGTTTATATAGTCATATCAGATTACATAGAGCTTGTTTATATAGTCATATCAGATTACATAGAGCTTGTTTATATAGTCATATCAGATTACATAGACCTTGTTTATATAGTCATATCAGATTACATAGAGCTTGTTTATATAGTCATTTCAGGTTATATAGTCTGCACCATTCTGAATATAGAAGAGTACTTAACCTTCTTTAACAACCTTCTCCGCTCTATGTATCATGTACCGTGTATCTGTCTTTTGTGTACTTTCGTTGTGGCATTTTGCACCTGCCCTGTGTTTTGTTGTAGCTGCTTGACAATGAAATTTCCCCCCCGGGGGATCAATAAAGTACCTATCTATCTATCTATCTATCTATCTATCTATCTATCTATCTATCTATCTATCTATCTATCTATCTATCTATCTATCTATCTATCTATCTATCTATCTATCTATCTATCTATCTATCTATCTATCTATCTATCTATCTATCTATCTATCTATCTATCTATCTATCTATCTATCTATCTATCTATCTATCTATCTATCTATCTATCTATCTATCTATCTATCTATCTATCTATCTATCTATCTATCTATCTATCTATCTATCTATCTATCTATCTATCTATCTATCTATCTATCTATCTATCTATCTATCGTCTTTCAACAATGCTTCATGTTTCTCCATGTAGATATAGTAGCATGGACTAATGCTGTCCCAGATTCCTGAGTTCATGAGTTCCTGAGTTCATAAGTTCATTGAAATCCTTGAAGTTCATTCAGTCCCAGCTCCTCAGTGATTCAGCAGTTAGTATTTTCTCCTGATGTCTCATCCTTCTAAACATGTCTCTCTCTGTGTTTGTCTCATCTAGCCGTGTCCAGATGTGTTCTGGTTCCCGGTCTTCACGGAGCGGGCCTGTGATGACCTGGTGGAGGAGATGGAACACTACGGATCCTGGTCTGGAGGCAACCATGAGGTCAGAGGTTAGAGTGTTGAGGGAGGTTCTCTTCTGCACTGCTGAACCAATCCAGTAAATGTGGAGGAGGAGTTAAGATGGAGTGTCAACTCGTTAAGGTCAAAAAGCAGAAGTCGTGTCACAGGCTCTCTTGAAGAAAAAAAAAAAGAATTCCCTTGAAAACTGGATGCACCCGGTTGTTTCCGACCACGTAGAGGGTGGTTTCTTCCAAGTCCAGGTCATTAATCTAAAAAGAGATTTAAACCCACAAACCTCTCATCCTTCATCATACCACACCATCCATCACCCTGGAGACAGCAGACTCACACAGTCACAGTCACACAGTCACACAGGTTCTGGCTAATATGTTTTAACAATGTTCTGTTTCCTGGTCTGTCTTACTATCAGGACAAGCGGATCACCGGCGGCTATGAGACCGTGCCGACTGATGACATCCACATGAAGCAGATCGGTTACGATAAGGAGTGGCTACACTTCATCAGAGAGTTCATATCCCCCGTCACTCTCAAAGTCTTCTCTGGATACTACACCAAGGTATTCTATCTATCTAGTTTGTATATTGAGGAAAAAAACGAACAATTGAATCCATTTTAGAATAAGTACATAACAAAATGTGGAAAACGTCAAGGGGTCTGAATACTTTCCGAATGCACTGTATCAATCAATACACCAAGGTATGCAATGATCCAACCACTGTTACAAGTTACAGGAAGAATGTGGAAGAAAGACAGAATAAGAATACCACACCTGTATGGTTACATCAACTATCCTATCCTATTACATAATCTATCCTATTACATCAACTACCTTATTACATCATAAGTCCTATTACATCATCTATCCTATTACATCAACTATCCTATTACATCAACTATCCTATTACATCAACTATCCTATTACATCAACTATCCTATTACATCATCTATCATATTACATCAACTATCATATTACATCAACTATATCCCTGAAATGTTTCATACGCACAAAAAGCCTATTTCTTTCAAATTGTGTGCAGATATTTATTTACATCCCTGTTAGTGAGTATTTCTCATTTGCCAAGATAATCCATCCATCTGACAGGTGTGGCACATCAAGAAGCTGATTAAATAGCATGATCATTACACAGGTGCACCTTGTGCTGGGGACAATAAAAGGCCAATCTAAAATGTTCAGTTTTGTCACACAACCCAATGCCACAGATGTCTAATGTTTTGAGGTAATTTTTGTAATTGGCATGCTGACTAAAGCAACCTTCCACAGGCCACAATCAACAGCCTGATCAACTCTATGCGAAAGAGATGTGTCTCTCTGCATGAGGCAAATAGTGGTCACACCAGATACTGACTGGTTTTCTGATCCAAGACCATACCTTTTTTTTAAAGATATCTGTAACCAACAAATGCATTTCTGTATTCCCAGTCATATGACATCCATAGATTAGGGCCTAATTGACTGATTTCCTTGTATGACCTGTAACTCAGTAAAATATTTGAAATTGTTGCATGTTGCGTTTATATTTTTGTTCAGTATAAATGTGTGATTTGAGCTGTTCTCCGCAGGGCTATGCAGTGATGAACTTTGTAGTGAAGTACACCCCTGGCCGACAGGCCTACCTGAGACCCCATCATGACTCCTCCACATTCACCATCAACGTTGCTCTCAACAGCAAAGGAACTGACTTCCAGGTAAGACATTGTACTGTATCTCAACACAAAAGTTCCCTCCACTCATCTCCCTATACTGTAGCTTACAGCAGAGTACACAGTAATGACAGTACTCAGTAAGACACGGATTGATCCAAATATCATGCCAAACATTATATTCATTGGGTACTGGGTTCTCTCCACCCCCCAGTGGTGTAAAATACATTAAAGTACTACTTAATGTGTTATTTGCAGTATCTGTACTCTACTTTAATATTTATTATTTAGAAAATATGTACTTTTACTTCACTACATTCATAAAGAAAATAATGTACTTTTTACTCCATACATTAAAACCCCAAAAGTATTTGTTACATTTGGAATGTTTAGCAGGACAGGAAAATTGTCAAATTCACGCACTTATCAAGAGAATACGTGGTCATCTACTGCCTCTGATCTGGAGGACTCACTAAACACACTTATCAAGAGAATACGTGGTCATCTACTGCCTCTGATCTGGAAGACTCACTAAACACACTTATCAAGAGAATACGTGGTCATCTACTGCCTCTGATCTGGAGGACTCACTAAACACACTTATCAAGAGAATACGTGGTCATCTACTGCCTCTGATCTGGAGGACTCACTAAACACACTTATTAAGAGAATACGTGGTCATCTACTGCCTCTGATCTGGAGGACTCACTAAACACACTTATCAAGAGAATACGTGGTCGTCTACTGCCTCTGATCTGGAGGACTCACTAAACACACTTATCAAGAGAATACGTGGTCATCTACTGCCTCTGATCTGGAGGACTCACTAAACACACTTATCAAGAGAATACGTGGTCATCTACTGCCTCTGATCTGGAGGACTCACTAAACACACTTATCAAGCGAATACGTGGTCATCTACTGCCTCTGATCTGGAGGACTCACTAAACACACTTATTAAGAGAATACGTGGTCGTCTACTGCCTCTGATCTGGAGGACTCACTAAACACACTTATCAAGAGAATACGTGGTCGTCTACTGCCTCTGATCTGGAGGACTCACTAAACACACTTATCAAGAGAATACGTGGTCATCTACTGCCTCTGATCTGGAGGACTCACTAAACACACTTATCAAGAGAATACGTGGTCATCTACTGCCTCTGATCTGGAGGACTCACTAAACACACTTATCAAGAGAATACGTGGTCATCTACTGCCTCTGATCTGGAGGACTCACTAAACACACTTATCAAGAGAATACGTGGTCATCTACTGCCTCTGATCTGGAGGACTCACTAAACACACTTATCAAGAGAATACGTGGTCATCTACTGCCTCTGATCTGGAGTGTGCCCTCTGTACATTTTTAAAACAAGAAAATGGTGCCATCTGGTTTGCTTACTATAAGGAATTTGAAATTATTTACTTTTGATACTTAAGTAGCAATTACATTTACTTAAGTATTTTTAAAACCCCCACATTTTTTTTTTGTATTTTTCTATTAAGGTATCTTTACTTTTACTCAAGTATGACAATAGGTTACCCCCCACTCTCCTCCCTCTCTCTCTCTCTCTCTCTCACTCTTTCTCTCTCTCGCTCTCTTTCTCTATATCCGACCCCCCCCCCCCCCTCTCTCTTTCTCTCCAGGGTGGAGGCTGTCGGTTCCACAGGTATAACTGCTCACTAGATTCTCCCAGGAAAGGGTGGAGCTTCATGCACCCAGGCCGTCTGACGCACCTTCATGAAGGCCTGCCCACCACCAACGGAACCCGCTACATCGCTGTCTCCTTCATCGACCCCTGAACTCTACACACCACACTAGTATAGGATTTGATCAGGTTTTAATTGTTTTGTTTGTTTTTGTTGTGTCGTTCATTTGATCTGATTTATTTGGTCATAATGATGAAGTGCCTAATGTTATGCTTTAAAGATCTACAGGAAAATAGTTTGAAAGACCACAAAGGAATTGTGGGTAATGTCGTGCCAGAGTCAGACGATCCTCTTCATTTGAAACTCAAACAGAGTGTGGTGCCTTAAGGGACGTGATGATCTCTGTTATTCACCCTCAGTCAGCATTTTAGGTCAAACACACCAGAATCTTCATTTTTCACATTTAAATCACTCATACTGTAATAATCATTATTGATTAGTCAGCAATACCACCCATAATCTTAAAGATACTTATATGTGTTAAGGATTATTCTGTCAACAGGCATTCCCGGCTTGTTTTAGCTGTTTCAATTAAATTACTTGTTTGTATGTTTCACATTTAGTTTTCTAGTTTTGAAATAATTTTCCATGTTCTGTGTTTCTGTAAACTTTGGGATGCAGTTTTGTTACCTGATGTTAATACGACCTACATGACCATGGAAAGATATTTTAATTTTGGTAACTTTGCACACCAGATAATAAAGTAAATGACATCGGAATTTAATATGAATTCTGGTTGAATGAAGTTCGATATTGTCAAAATATTTTACTTGACATGTTTTTTACATCGCAGGACAATATGCCGTTTATGGCATTTAGTTTCTGATCTGAAAACATTTCGGAGATGTTTACTTTCTCTGAAAGTTGTTTGTGAATGAACTTTGGACCTCAGTTCAAGTGCTTAACTTATTGTGAAATTGATGGAAATGTAATAAAATATGTTCAAAAATATGAATAGCGATTTCTTACTTCACTTAAAACCTCATTTTCTTTTGAGAAATGATCCTTGATGACAGACAGACCCAACAGTCAAGGAGACGTTGTAGTTATGAACACCTTGTAGCCTCCCCCTCTATTGTAACAACTATTAAGCTTGAAGCCATCTGTCATCTGTCACCACCCTTATTGCAATCTGTGGGTGAAATTTAGACTCCCTCATCAGAAATGCACACAGCCCCAAAAAGCTATCCACTCTGTTCACCCTTATTGGATTAAAAAAACTGTCTAAAGAACAGTTAACCCTCTCATCACCCCTCCCCAACGCGTACCTGTGCATAATCAGTCACTGACAGTCAAGAATGCATGACCCCAGTTTGGCTAGGGAGTGGTACTATGGTTCGTTGGTTCAGTACAGTGTCTAGAGTGAAGGTTCAGTACAGTGTGTAGATAGATAGATAGATAGATAGATAGGTACTTTATAGAATCAAGGTTCAGTGTAGTTCAGTTCACCCAGGGTATTAGTGAGCACACATGCATGTTTACCACATGAAGGCACGCTACAGCCTTCACAGAGGAGAGGGAGAAGTTGAAGAGGGAGAAGTTGAACTGGGAGAAGTTGAACTGGGAGAAGTTGAACTGGGAGAAGTTGGAGGAAGTGGGAGAAGTTGAACTGGGAGAAGTTGAAGAGGGAGAAGTTGGACTGGGAGAAGTTGAAGAGGGAGAAGTTGGACTGGGAGAAGTTGAACTGGGAGAAGTTGAACTGGGAGAAGTTGAACTGGGAGAAGTTGAACTGGGAGAAGTTGAACTGGGAGAAGTTGAACTGGGAGAAGTTGAACTGGGAGAAGTTGGAGGAAGTGGTAGAAAGTAAAGAGGGAGAAGTTGGAGGAAGTGATAGAAGTTGAAGGGGACGAAGTTGAAGAGGGAGAAGTTGATGGAAGAGAAACCATCACACCACATGGGGGCGCTAACGGGGAACCCATGTAATTATCTCGCCCAGACACCATTTTAGTTCTAGCAGGTGAAATCATCCTTGTGAATCAGCCTGACCTCAGAGCAGTGTACACAGAGACACATCAATTCACAGCAACTTTATATAGCTATCTACTCTTTAAACACAGGTCCTGGATCAGCTTGCTGCGCCGATCTTAACTTCCTAAATGAAAAAGGATTAAAATGTTTTTTGGTTTTATTTGTCTGATTTATTTAACATTGATGTTGTTTTATTGTTAAAGCAAATTATTTCACAGTTTTTAATGACAACAGACCATGAAATAAATAAAGTTATATTTCTCTTAAAAAAGCTTATATTTGTACCTTCATCCCAAATCAACTATGGTCAGGTCCATAATAATTGGCATCTTTCCAGATCCTTGATATCCTTCGTCTGCTCTTATGGACTGACATATTCTTTAAATAACAGGTTTTCAATTGGGTTCAAGTCCGGAGAATAAAAAGGCCATTGAAAAATGCAGATTTTGTGGTAAATTAAAAATGTATTTTTTTGCTTAGGGTTATTGCCTTGGCTAAAATGTCCTGGTACTTGGTAAAGTTCATGATGCCGTTGACCTTAACAAGGGGCTCAGGACCAGTGGAATCAAAATAGCCCCATAACATCAAAGATCCACCACCGTATTTTACTGTAGGTATGAGGTTTTTCACTAGTGTGAGTGGCCAAAGAGCTCTATTTTCATGTAATCTGTCTATAGCAGTGCCTGGAGTTTGATAAACCTCATTGGCATTTGGATTGGAAACTGATGCTATGGTCAAATGACATGAAAATAGAGCTCTTTGGCCGTGCACACCAGTGGTGGGTCAGGTGTAGAAAAACAGAAGCATAGGCAGAAAAGCAGTAATTATATCTTGTTAGTCTGATCATACAGAAGACCCTGGAGGCTTTAAGCTGGGTGGGTCTGTAACCTCCATCCCTCGTGGGGCCATGTTCTCTTTGAGGTGTGTGCATGTGTCTGTTCTCTCCAGGAATGGAGAACTAGAGGAGTCCCTGACTGGGTGTGCGTAGCTTTCCCGCCTCCTGCTTCCTGGCCAGCCTGGATGTTTAAGAAGGCATTGTGAAGTGGCAGAGGGCTGGAGAGGGGTGAGGAAGAAAGGGAGGAGGGGGAGATTTAGGTCAGGCGTTAGGCACAGGGCTCCCTCCTGGTGAAAGAGTCCTTTGTGGAGCAGCTTTCCCTCCAGTCTAACTCGGCCTGGCCAGGGTGAAGGGAGCAGCTTTCCCTCCGGTCTAACTCGGCCTGGCCAGGGTGAAGGGAGCAGCTTTCCCTCCGGTCTAAATCTGTCTGGCCAGGGTGAAGGGAGCAGCTTTCCCTCCAGTCTAACTCGGCCTGGCCTTGGTGAAGGGACGGTCATCAGTTTACCAGCTGTGAGGATGAAGGAGAGGACATGTCCGGTGGTGGTGGTGCTTTCTGACCTGGCCTCCACAGACGTCTGTCAGGCTGGGGCACAACCAGCACTCAGACCACAGCTATGGTAATATTACTCTTCCTGAGTCCAGGAACAGAAGTGACACATTGACAACATTTACATACCAGATCTACTGTAAATACCACATCTACTGTAAATACCACATCTACTGTAAATACCACATCTACTGTAAATACTATATCTACTGTAAATACCACATCTACTGTAAATACTATACTGTAAATACCACATCTACTGTAAATACCACATCTACTGTAAATACCACATCCACCCAATTGTCATACTTGAGTAAAAGTAAAGATACCTTAATAGAAAATTACTCAAGTAAAAATGAAAGTCACCCAGTAAAATACTACTTGAGTAAAAGTCTGAAAGTATTTGGTTTTAAATATTCTTAAGTATCAAAAGTAAAAGTAGTTGCTAAAATATACTTATGAAGTATATTTTAGTATACATGGATCTCTGCTGAGATGTGTCGTGATAACTGCTGAAATGGATCTCTGCTAAGATGTGTCGTGATAACTGCTGAAATGAATCTCTGCTAAGATGTGTCATGATAACTGCTGAAATGGATCTCTGCTAAGATGTGTCGTGATAACTGCTGAAATGAATCTCTGCTAAAATGTGTCGAGATAACTGCTGAAATGAATCTCTGCTAAGATGTGTCATGATAACTGCTGAAATGGATCTCTGCTAAGATGTGTCGTGATAACTGCTGAAATGGATCTCTGCTGAGATGTGTCGTGATAACTGCTGAAATGGATCTCTGCTTAGATGTGTCGTGATAACTGCTGAAATGTATCTCTGCTAAGATGTGTCGTGATAACTGCTGAAATGGATCTCTGCTAAGATGTGTCATGATAACTGCTGAAATGGATCTCTGCTAAGATGTGTCGTGATAACTGCTGAAATGAATCTCTGCTAAAATGTGTCGTGATAACTGCTGAAATTAATCTCTGCTAAGATGTGTCATGATAACTGCTGAAATGGATCTCTGCTAAGATGTGTCATGATAACTGCTGAAATGGATCTCTGCTGAGATGTGTCGTGATAACTGCTGAAATGGATCTCTGCTTAGATGTGTCGTGATAACTGCTGAAATGTATCTCTGCTAAGATGTGTCGTGATAACTGCTGAAATGGATCTCTGCTAAGATGTGTCATGATAACTGCTGAAATGGATCTCTGCTAAGATGTGTCGTGATAACTGCTGAAATGAATCTCTGCTAAAATGTGTCGTGATAACTGCTGAAATTAATCTCTGCTAAGATGTGTCATGATAACTGCTGAAATGGATCTCTGCTAAGATGTGTCGTGATAACTGCTGAAATGGATCTCTGCTGAGATGTGTCGTGATAACTGCTGAAATGGATCTCTGCTTAGATGTGTCGTGATAACTGCTGTAATGTATCTCTGCTAAGATGTGTCGTGATAACTGTTGAAATGGATCCTGCTAAGATGTGTCGTGATAACTGCTGAAATGGATCCTGCTGAGATGTGTCGTGATAACTGCTGAAATGGATCCTGCTGAGGGGGTAGTGCATGGGAGCTAGCTGAAGTATTTCTGTGAAAGCGGGATTAAGATACATTTTCATTTGATTACAGATGTTGAGGAGGGGTATGTGAATCTATTGAAGTGGATTTCACCACAGTTAGACCAATGTAAAGGCCTGGGTAATTAGGCTGAGGGAGTGAGTGAGGCCTTTGCTCCTAACTAGTGGAAGCGGACTTGAGTCTGTTTAGACTGGAGTGTGTGTGGACTGTGGTCTGTGTGGACTGGGGTATGGACTGTAGTCTGTATGGACTGGAGTATGGACTGGGGAGTATGGACTTGAGTATGTGTGGACTGGAATGTGTGTGGACTGGAGTCTGTGTGGACTGGGTGTGTGTGGGCTGGTGTATGGACTGGAGTCTGTGTGGACTGGAGTATGGACTGGAGTATGGCCTGGAGCAAGGACTGGAGTAAGGACTGTGTGGACTGTGTGTGTGTGTGGACTAGAGTATGGACTGGAGTGTGTTTGGACTGGAGTATGTGTTGACTGGAGTAAGACTGAGATATTATATTTTTTTAAGATACTATTTGAAGGGGTAGGGTTTCAGATGTTTCAGATGTTTTTGGAAGATGGGCAGGGACACAGGGGGAAGCAGGTTCCACCATTGGGGTGCCAGGACAGAGAAGAGCTTTGACTGGGCTGAGTGGGAGCTGCTCTCCTATAGGGGTGGGAGGGCCAGGAGACCAGAGGAGGCAGAACGGAGTGCTTGGTTGGGTGGTAGGGTTTGAGAAAAGCCTGAAGGTAGGGAGGGGCAGGTAGGGTAGGGTAGTACTCAATGGATGTTGCAGAGCATGAACCTGCAGGAGGGAGTCACTGCAGGGTCACACCTAGGTTTTTTGTACTCTGGGAGGGGGACACCATGGAGTTGTCGACCATGATGGAGAGGTCTTGGAGTGTGCAGGCCTTCCCGGGGAGGAAGAGCAGCTCTTGTCGAGTTTGAGGTGGTGGGCCGACATCCAAGTTCAGATGTCTGCCAGGTATGCAGAGATGTGTGTCGCCACCTGGGTGTCAGAAGGTGGAAAGGAGAAGAGTAGTTGAGTGTCATATTCATAGCAATGATAGAAGAGACCATGGGAGGATATGACAGAGCTGAGTGACTTGGTGTATAGAGAAAAGGGGAGAGGGCCTAGGATGGAGCCCTGGGGTACACCAGTAGTGAGAGTACGTGGTACAGACACAGATCCTCTCCTTGTCATCTGGTAGGAGCGGCCTGCCAGGTAGGACGCAATCCAAGAGTGTGCAGAGCCTGAGATGCCCAGCCCTGAGAAGGTGGAGAGGAGGATCTGATGTTTCACCGTGTTGAAGGGAGCGGATCGATCTAGGAGGACGAGAACAGAGGACAAAGAGTCAGCTTTGGAAGTGCGGAGAGACTCCGTAACACAGAGAGAAGTCTCGGTTGAGTGACCCATCTTGAAGCTTGACTGGTTAGGGTCAAGAAGATTGTTCTGAGAGAGATAATGTGGACGTTGATCAGAGACAGCACACTCAAATGTTTTGGAAAGAAAAGAGAAAGGATACAGGTCTGTAGTTTTGGACATCCGAGAGGTCGAGTGTTGGTTTCTTGAGGAGGGGAGCGACTCTGGCCATTTGGAAGTCAGAGGTCAGGGATGAGTTAATGAGGGAAGTGAGGAATGGGGAAGGCCTCCAGAAATGGTCTGGAGAAGGGAAGAGGTGATGGGGTCGAGTGGGCAGGTTGTCAGGTGGTCACTAGTCACAGCATGTCATCTGGAGAGAGAGGGGAGAAAGAGGTCAAGGCATAGGGTAGTTTTGTGTGAGTGGGACCAGTGGACTCAATAGGCTGAGTGAATGAGGGGCGGATGTTGTCAACCTTTTCTTCAAAGTGGTTGACAAAGTCGTCCTCAGAGAGGGAGGAGAGAGGGGGAGGGGTGGAGGATTAAGGAGGGAGGAGAAGGTGTAAAAGAGTTTCCCGGGGTTGAAGGAAGAGGCTTGACATTTAGAGTGATAGAAAATGGCTTTAACATTGGATACAGAGGAAGAGAAGGTAGAGAGGAGGGAGTGGAAGGATGGTAGGTCCTCCAGAAGTGGAAGGATGATAGGTCCTCCAGAAGTTTAGTTTCCTAACTTGTTTGCCTGTCTGTCTGTCTGACTGTCAGTCAGTCAGTCAGTCAGTCAGTCAGTCTGAGCTCTGAGCTGTGCTGTGGAGTTGAAATCAGTTTTAATTAAACAGTGTGTGAAAGGGTGTTTTTTCATTAAAAATGGTGACTTGCTTCAGCTGTACAAAAGTATTTTTATGGTAGTCAAAGACAATTATATGTTTCAATTGCTAGTGTTGAGAAATTAAGGATAGTACTAACTTTATTACGGTAGTGGGATATTTGGCCTTTGGTGGGATAGTAACAGTGTGTGTGTTCACCAGGTAGGGCTCTATGGGCCCTTTGTCTTGCATCCTGAGAGACCACATTCTCCACATTATAGAGAGGTCAGGTTATGAGGCCCAACAAAGCCAAACCCTCAATACCCTCAGAGGTAGCAGATGTTACTAGGTTTTGCGTCCCAAATGGCACCCTATTCCCTATGTAGTGTGTTACTTTTGACCAGGGCCCATTGGGTGACCCATGACATGATGGAGTGACTAGGGATTAGTCTCAAATGCTTTGTAGCACCTGGGTTATGGTAGCTAGGCTGACACCTCCTAAAACAGCTTAATTTAGCTTTATGGGGTAGGGTGGTCTTGAGGAGAGAAAACTCTGGAATTAGCTGTGGTATGGCTGCAATGATCAGTCTACAGTCGTGGCCAAAACGTTTGAGAATGACACAAGTATTGGTCTCCACAAAGTTTGCTGCCTCAGTGTTGATGATGGCAATTTGCATATACTCCAGAATGTCATGAAGAGTGATCAGATGAATTGCAATTAATTGCAAAGTCTCTCTTTGCCATGAAAATGAACTTAATCCCTAAAAAACATTTCCACTGCATTTCAGCCCTGCCACAAAAGGACCAGCTGCCGTCATGTCAGTGATTGTCTCGTTAACACAGGTGAGAGTGTTGACGAGGACAAGGCTGGAGATCACTCTGTCATGCAGATTGAGTCAGAATAACAGACTGGAAGCTTTAAAAGGAGGGTGGTGCTCGAAATCATTGTTCTTCCTCTGTCAACCATGGTTACCTGCAGGGAAACACGTGCCGTCATCATTGCTTTGCACAAAAAGAGCTTCACAGGCAAGGATATTGCTGCTGGTAAGATTGCACCTAAATCAACCATTTATCGGACCATCAAGAACTTCAAGGAGAGAGGTTCAATTGTTGTGACGAAGGCGTCAGGGCGCCCAAGAAAGTCCAGCAAGCGCCAGGAACCTCTCCTAATGTTGATTCAGCTGCGAGATCGATCGGGGCACCACCAGTGCAGAGCTTGCTCAGGAATGGCATCAGGCAGGTGTGACTGCATCTGCACGCACAGTGAGGCGAAGACTTTTGGAGGATGGCCTGGTATCAAGAAGGGCAGCAAATAAGCCACTTCTATCCAGGAAAAACATCAGGGACAGACTGATATTCTGCAAAAGGTACAGGGATTGGACTGCTGAGGACTGGGATAGAGTTATTTTCTCTGATGAATCCCCTTTCTGATTGTTTGGGCCATCCGGAAAACACCTTGTCCGGAGAAGACAAGGTGAGCGCTACCATCAGTCCTGTGTCATGCCAACAGTAAAGCATCCTCAGACCATTAATGTGTGGGGTTGCTTCTCAGCTAAGGGAGCGGGCTCACTCACAATTTTGCCTAAAAACACAGCCATGAATAAAGAATGGTACCAACACATTCTCCGAGAGCAACTTCTCCCAACCATCCAAGAACAGTTTGGTGACGACCAATGCCTTTTCCAGCATGATGGAGCACCTTGCCATAAGGCAAAAGTGATAACTAAGTGGCTCGGGGAACAAAACATCAACATTTTGGGTCCATGGCCAGGAAACTCCCCAGACCTTTGAGAACTTGTGGTCGATCCTCAAGAGGCGGGTGGACAAACAAAAACACACAACTTCTGACAAACTCTAAGCATTGATTATGCAAAAATGGCCTGCCATCAGTCAGGATGTGGCCCAGAAGTTAATTGACAGCATGCCAGGGCGGATTGCAGAGGTCTTGAAAAAGAAGGGTCAACACTGCCAATATTGACTCTTTACATAAACTGAATGTCATTGTCAATGAAAGCCTTTGACACTTATGGAATACTTGTAATTATACTTCAGTGTACCATAGTAACTACTGACATAAAGATCTAAGAACACTGAAGCAGCAAACTTTGTGGAGACCAATACTTGTGTCATTCTCAAAACTTTTGACCACGACTGTAGAGTGTTGGAGCACTAAAGCTACAACAATCTCTCATTTCCTGACTGTGTGGGAACCCTGCATCGACACTGATCTTTTTCAGGCCTAATTATGATACATTATAAATAATGATCAATCATTATGTGATTTTCCAAAATACCATGAGAACAGTGAAAGGGCTTACCAAGAAACACTTCTGACAGGACAGGAGAGGACTTACCAAGAAACACTTCTGAAAGGACAGGAGAGGACTTACAAAGAAACACTTCTGACAGGACAGGAGAGGACTTACCAAGAAACACTTCTGACAGGACAGGAGAGGACTTACCAAGAAACACTTCTGACAGGACAGGAGAAGACTTACCAAGAAACACTTCTGAAAGGACAGGAGAGGACTTTCAGACAGGAGATGGAGCACTGTCATTGTTGTCACACACCCAACCTACTTTTCTTTGTTTGCTGTTGCACTGAGGCCTACCTCAACTCTTACCATGACAACGGCATTTGGACACTGTTTGAGGTGAACCACAGTACTGTATAGAGTTGATGTGTCCTATGTATTTCACATACATTAATGCCTATAATCATGAACCCTAAGTCTGGACTATTTTCCAGGTGAGTAATGTTCTATATCTACACCAAAAACAGTAATTACAGCTGATTTTATGTCTGTCTACTGAACCTATCAGCACACTCATTTTCCACTAACGACTGAGTCTGTTTACCATCTCACTGTAAACTGGTAGCTGCAGTGTTTAGCCAAATTATACAGCAACGCTCTGTCACAACAATCAGAAGCACTCACAGACAGACAGACAGAGACTGTTGGAAAAGACATAAGGAGAAGGAGGAGGGAGGAGGGTAGAGGGGGTTCTTACCAAAGGAGAAGGAGGAGGGAGGAGGGTAGAGGGGGTTCTTACCAAAGGAGAAGGAGGAGGGAGGAGGGTAGAGGGGGTTCTTACCAAAGGAGAAGGAGGAGGGAGGAGGGTAGAGGGGGTTCTTACAAAGGCCAAGTTAGAAGCACTAGAGAAACTGTTGTGATAGTGGATGGGTCTCTTTAGTGGTTTCTTCAGGCTGGTTCCTCTCTCAGCACCAAGCAGACAGCAGGAGAGAGCCATGAGAAGGAAGAGAGAGTGTGAGGGTTTGGCTGTGGTTAGACCTTACTCCCAATAAGGGGAGTGGTAGAACCACAGTCGAGCCCTCACACCCTAACTAGGGGAGGTAATAATCCTCAATCAGAGACAGCTGTACAGGGTTGTCTCTGATTGGGGATTGCATTTAGGCACCACTCTCAGCCACCTGTGTGTGGGTCATTATTGGATGTTAGGGGTATTGTTCCTCAAGTCACAGTAAGTGTTCTTGTTCATTTTCATTTAATTGAATCTTGTTGTTATAGTTCGTTGCATTTGTTGTTTTATTATTAAATAAAACAATGTCGAACTATCGCTGCGCTGCTCCTTGGACCCACTCGTGACAGAGGGGGGGTAGTTATGATGTTGACATTTGGTCTAGTAAACAGGGGTATGGGGTGTATGGGGGTATGTGATATTTGGGGTATGGGGTATGTGGTGTATAGGGGTATGTGGTGTATGGGGGCATGTGGATATGTGGTATTGAGGGGTAACTGATGTATAGGGGTATGTGGTGTATTTGGTTTGAGTTGTATAGGCTATGTGGATTATTGGGGTATGTGGTGTATGGGTGTATGAGGTCTGTGGTGTATGTGGGTATGTAGTTTGAGGGGTATGTGTTGCATGGGGTTATGTGGTGTATATTTGGGTATGTGGTGTATGGGGGGTATGTGGATTGTGTGGGCATTTGGTATTGAGGGGTAATTGGTCTATATGTTATGTGGGAATCTGGTTTGAAGGGTATGTGGTGTATGGGTGAATGGAGACATGGGTGTATGGGGGTATGGGTGTATGGGGGTATGTGGTATTTTTTAAAACCTCTTATAAAGCTGGTTTTGTAGCATAAACTGGGAATTGTATATTTTTGACTGATATTATGATTGCCTGTTATTGGCTATACAGTGTTGTAACAATGTGCAAATAGCTGATGTCCGAAAGGGAAAATAAATCAACATAAATATGGGTTGTATTTACATGGTGTTTGTTCTTCACTGGTTGCCCTTTTCTTGTGGCAACAGGTCACACATCTTGCTGCTGTGATGAACACTGTGGTATTTCACCCAGTAGATATGGGAGTTTATAAATGTTTGATTTGTTTTCAAATTCTTTGTGGATCTGTGTAATCTGAGGGAAATATGTGTTTCTAATATGGTCATACATTTGGCAGGAAGTTAGGAAGTGCAGCTCAGTTTCCACCTCATTTTGTGGGCAGTGTGCACATAGCCTGTATCCCCTGTCTTCTCAATGACGTCCTACCTACGGGTCAGCAAATTAGGGTTAAGTGCCTTGCACAAGGACACATGGACAGGTTTTTTCACCTTGTCAGCTCGAGTATTCGAACCAGCGACATTTCAGTTACTGGCCCAACTCTCTAACCGCTACGCTACCTGCCGCCCGGGTCTGTCTACGGCGGCCTTTCTCAATAGCAAGGCTATGATCACTGAGTCTGTACATAGTCAAAGCTTTAATTAATTTCGGGTCAGTCACAGTGGTCAGGTATCCTGCCACGTCTATCCTCATCAGAGCGGTCTTTGAAACCTTGAATAAGAGATTACAATCTGGGGAAATTACACTCTCTAATAATGTTTTGACATTTTGTCAGGAAGTGCAGCTCTGTCTCTGGTTCTGCTGTGGTGCAGTGGTTGCACAGCCTTTCCTCTACAGGGAGACAGGTTTTCCTGTGTCTACCCTTCTCAATGGCAAGGCCTGTACTTTGTCGAGGTTTTTCTAAGGTTTTGATCAGTAACCATGGTCAGATAGTTATCCACGGTGTACTGTTGATTTAGGGCCAGATAGCACTGCATTTTGCTTTGTTTCCCAATAAGTCATGTAGTTTTGTTTAGACTGTGTTGTAATTTGGTTTATTCTGATTGATTGGATGTTCTGGTCCTGAGGCTTCAGTGTGTTAGTAGAACAGGTTAGTGAACTCAGGACCAGCTGGATGAGGCTTCAGTGTGTTAGTAGAACAGGTTAGTGAACTCAGGACCAGCTGGATGAGGCTTCAGTGTGTTAGTAGAACAGGTTAGTGAACTCAGGACCAGCTGGATGAGGCTTCAGTGTGTTAGTAGAACAGGTTAGTGAACTCAGCCCCAGGACCAGCAGAAATCTCTCCCTCTCCCTCTCCCTCTCTGCCTCAACCTCTGCTAGGACATTTTCCCATCATGCAAAGCTATTCCTGTATTTTTCCTCATTTCTTCTCTCAGTGAATCTTCTCTCTGCTCTGTCCAGGACTCCAGAGCTGTGTGATATTTTTAACCCAGGCGTTGCATTGGAGACAGACGGGCTGAGGACGGACGCTCTAACGACGTCGTTGGCTTTTTCCACCAGCAGGCCCTGCATTGTAAACAGAGTGGGAGAGCTAAAGGCAACCCAAAGAGAGACAGACTTCCAGGAATGGAACCACAAGGAACTGAACAAAGAGGAGAAAGGCAAGATGTCTGCCAGACAGACTGAACTCTGATAGAGCCCTGCCCAGAGAAACCAACCAGACAGACTAAACTCTGATAGAGCCCTGCCCAGAGAAACCAGACAGACTAAACTCTGATAGAGCCCTGCCCAGAGAAACCAGACAGACAGACTGAACTCTGATAGAGCCCTGCCCAGAGAAACCAACCAGACAGACTGAACTCTGATAGAGCCCTGCCCAGAGAAACCAACCAGACAGACTAAACTCTGATAGAGCCCTGCCCAGAGAAACCAACCAGACAGACTGAACTCTGATAGAGCCCTGCCCAGAGAAACCAACCAGACAGACTGAACTCTGATAGAGCCCTGCCCAGAGAAACCAACCAGACAGACTAAACTCTGATAGAGCCCTGCCCAGAGAAACCAGACAGACTAAACTCTGATAGAGCCCTGCCCAGAGAAACCAACCAGACAGACTGAACTCTGATAGAGCCCTGCCCAGAGAAACCAACCAGACAGACTAAACTCTGATAGAGCCCTGCCCAGAGAAACCAACCAGACAGACTGAACTCTGATAGAGCCCTGCCCAGAGAAACCAACCAGACAGACTAAACTCTGATAGAGCCCTGCCCAGAGAAACCAACCAGACAGACTGAACTCTGATAGAGCCCTGCCCAGAGAAACCAACCAGACAGACTAAACTCTGATAGAGCCCTGCCCAGAGAAACCAACCAGACAGACTAAACTCTGATAGAGCCCTGCCCAGAGAAACCAACCAGACAGACTAAACTCTGATAGAGCCCTGCCCAGAGAAACCAACCAGACAGACTAAACTCTGATAGAGCCCTGCCCAGAGAAACCAACCAGACAGACTAAACTCTGATAGAGCCCTGCCCAGAGAAACCAACCAGACAGACTAAACTCTGATAGAGCCCTGCCCAGAGAAACCAACCAGACAGACTAAACTCTGATAGAGCCCTGCCCAGAGAAACCAACCAACACATAGTGTCAGGGACTGACTAACAGGCAGTGATGTTGAATCCATTAGACATTTTCATTCCCTTCTTCTCTTTCTCCTTCAGTTAGGGCAGAACACCATAAAACAGTGAACTGCTGTAAACTGCAGTGTGGGGTTTTAAAAGCAAATGCTAGTTCTTTGACCGGCGGTTTAGACAGCACTTCCCTTCAACCGGTGCCATGGCTGAAGTGTGGGTGTCTTGCCAAGCAGTTGGCTGAGACTGGTCGCTGCTTCACACTGCACACTGTGTGTTTTTGTGAGGGGAGATGGAAGGAGTGGGGTCACAGCGGCATTCCTGGCAGGATGCTCGTCCTTGTGCTTTATCAGAAAGCAAACTTTTCACATTCCATGAAACCATTACCGTGTTCAGGAGGAATGTCCTACCCAACACGGCCCTAACCACCAGCCTCAGCGTGCCTCCCAAATGGCACACTACTCCGTATTATAGTGCACTACTTTTGACCCAATAGGGCAGAAGTAGCGCACTATTTAGGGTATAGGGTGCCATTTGGGACGTAGCCCCAGCTCCGGCTAATGACTCACTGTTATTTCCACAGAAAGCTTTGCTTCTGTATTTACTGTGTCAGATTAGATGGTTGCTAGCTGGAAATAGCATATCATTTTATGGGAAGTGATTATGTCCACGTTGTTATTTCTGGCAGGTGATGGAGGGAATTGCCTGGACATCTGACAGGTACCACTTTGTGCACCAACAGGTTGATTGATGGAGAGAAAGACAGAGGTCTGTATTGTAGTCAGGAGTCTCTATCCTGGATACCCAAACGCTACCACCACCCACGCTACCACCACCCACGCTACCACCACCCACGCTACCACCACCCACGCTACCACCACCCACGCTACCATCACCCACGCTACCACCACTTTACAGAATTGCTATAGTTACCTGCCACCTGCACATAGGCCTAATGGTCTACTGTATATGGGGCAGACTATTACAGTAATCATTATATCTCTGGTTATTATCCTGACAGATAATGATGTATGCAGAAAGTTCCTGCCCCATGTTAGACCCTTATGCAGTTTGAGCTAATGGACCGGGTGTATGTAATGCAATAACAGCACTAATAGCAATAATGATAGCTCTTTGGTGAGTGCCACGGCAGAACACTTCTCTCATGCCAACCATCTCTACCCCTTCCTTAGGTCAACCTTCTAATACATTTAAAACAGCAGAGCTGTGCCACAATACTCTCTACAGCTGCAGCTAGGTGGTTAAATATCACAATACTCTCTACAGCTGCAGCTAGGTGGTTAAATACCACAATACTCTCTACAGCTGCAGCTAGGTGGTTAAATATCACAATACTCTCTACAGCTGCAGCTAGGTGGTTAAATACCACAATACTCTCTACAGCTGCAGCTAGGTGGTTAAATACCACAATACTCTCTACAGCTGCAGCTAGGTGGTTAAATACCACAATACTCTCTACAGCTGCAGCTAGGTGGTTAAATACCACAATACTCTCTACAGCTGCAGCTAGGTGGTTAAATACCACAATACTCTCTACAGCTGCAGCTAGGTGGTTAAATATCACAATACTCTCTACAGCTGCAGCTAGGTGGTTAAATATCACGATACTCTCTACAGCTGGTTAAATATCACAATAAACCGCAAATATAGGGATAGACCTTTTACAAGGCCCTTTAAAATGTCCTTAATGTGAAAGCCTTGGGTTTCTCAAGATAATCTGCGAAAGGGTAAAAGGAAGGAGATCTGGCTTGCACTCTGAGGGTGTGTCTGAAATGGCATCCTATTTGATGAGGGCCCAGAGGGCTCTGGTCAAAAGTAGTGCACTATATAGGGAATAGGGTGCCATTTGGAACGAGTTACAGAGTTCCTTAAGGTTTAGAGGCATGAAATAGAAGTGGGTGTGAGAAGTCAATGTAACGGGAAGCAGGCTACAGATGTTCCCATAGAGCTGCTGGCTGTGCCAAGGCTGTGGCAGACTGACAGACTTTATAATATAGGGCTATGCCAATGCAAACGCTATGGGAACACACACACACACACACACACACACACACACACCAACACAGGAACTCAGACAAAACACCACCACTAGACAGGAGGCAGATGGGGTAACCTGAATGGAACTCCTGAAACTGATGAATCATGGCAGTCTGGATGGTTATATCATATTCCCTTTCAGACTGCTGGGAATGTCCCCCACTGGTGCCGTGCTGATGGATGAAAGCTGCAAAATTCATTAAAAAATTGCTTGATTCATACAATCCATGTTTGTCAGCTTCTGGCAAGCGAAATAAGAGTCTGTCTAACAACAGACCAGAAATAATTGTCCTAATAATTTACATTTAATGTGTTTTGAGTGTGACACACCTAACGTTACTGACTGAATACATCACTGACTGATTGCATCACTGACTGAATGCATCACTGACTGATTGCATCACTGACTGAATGCATCACTGACTGAATGCAATTTATTATAATGGAATGCATCCAAGCGTGTTGAATAGCAGTCTCTCCCAGCCACAACAGCGTGAGGTCTTAACTAAGTGTTCCAATAGGAGAACCCTTTTTGGATCCAGGTAGAACCCTTTTTGGTTACAGTGGTTGATGGTTTAAAAGTTGCATCATACTGCAGCATGATGGCACTGCCTTGATCGGCTGATCAAGCTAATTCTTTCTTTCATTCACTGATTTTCTCGCATTGGCTAAAAGAGATCGCCTTTCATGGCCTCTGGTATAAACGGAGTACAAGCCAAGGTGAAAGGAACTATCCTGCAAGCTCTGTTCGTTCATTGATGTCACAAGGTGCTGGTAAACTCAAAGTAAGCAAGATTTTTTTTTTTCTCATCTTGGTGGCCTAGCAGCGTTTTTCTCAAGATATGTCAAACAAACAAAACTACTGGATGAAATATGCCAGCGAAGACTACCCAGAGTGGCGCCAACACGATGGAACTCCTCCTCACGCTTAGTTTGCACTGTGTATGAAAAAAAAAAGCGGAACTCATTGAACACATAGTGGACCATCACGATGACTTTGATGAAGACACCGTTCACAGCGCAGATGGATAAATGATGCACCTGACAAGCTTCGAGTTCTGCTTCCTGCTATCTGCGTTCTACTCCATATTTACATACTCCGACGTGCTGTTTGCAGAACAGCACGTCGTTTGACATGCAGTTCTGCTTGTCCAGGGTGGACTACTTCTGCAACACCACAGAGAGGGGAAAAGGAACACTCGATTCCATCTACAAGGACACTGAGTGAGACCGGAGTTCCAAGTGGGCGCAGGACACATTTGCAAGGAGACGTTCGCAGGCAGTACCAACAGCTACACAGTGCGATCATCTGCAACATGGACTTTTTGTTTTCATCTACAGCTTGCTTTTTGTTGCTATCTCGTTCACATCATTTTGAATACAATTGTCACGAGAGGGTGCATACACAGACCAAGACGCAGCGCAGGGATTGTAGTTCGACATTTCTTTACTGAATATTCAAATAAATGTACGAACTAACAAATAAACAAACACGATTGACAAACGTAATAAAGCACACGTACTTTACACCGTGACATGCAAAATAATGACCCACACCCCGGAGTGGAACATACAAACCTATGTAGGATCCCTAATTAGAGACGATGCACTGCAGCTGCCTCTAATTAGGGATCCAACACAAACCACCACCAGAAACAGAAAGAATAGACCTGTCAGACTCTGACCATGGCTACGTAGAGAAGCAAATAGGCTTCTCTATGGCCAGAGCCTGACAGTACCCACCCCCCCCCCCTCCCCCCCAAGGCGCGGACTCCCGGACGCCAACAAAAAACACATACATGGGGCGGGTTATTAGGGAGGGAAGATTAGTCCGTCGGTGGCGGTTCTGGCTCCGGCGAAGTGGAACATTTCTTCCCATGCCCCTTTTTTATGACCGGGCCCGGACTGGGTACCGGTGGGGCAAACGGCTCCGGCCATGGAGCGGGACCATTAACCGGGCCCGGACTGGGCACCGGTGGGACAAACGGCTCCGGCCATGGAGCGGGACCATTAACCGGGCCCGGACTGGGCACCGGTGGGACAAACGGCTCCGGCCATGGAGCAGGGCAAATAACCGGGCCCGGACTGGGCACCGGTGGGGTAAACGGCTCCGGCCATGGAGTGGAGCAGACCACCGGACCAGGACTGGGCACCGGTGGGGCGGACTTCTCTGGCACTGGAGCGGATCAGACGGCTGGACCCGGAATGGGCACCGGTGGAGCGGACTGCTCTAGCTCTGGAGCGGAGCAGACGGCTGGACCCGGATTGAGCACCGGTGGAGCGGACTGCTCTGGCATTGGAGCGGAGCAGACGGCCGGATGTGGTTCCTGCTATCGATATTTGCAACCGTTGTGTTCGTGTGCGGCTTCTGTGAGCCACAGCCGAGGCGTGGCTTAGGACCGTTTGACTCTGTCATCAAAGAATTGCTTCTCCTACATACTGTAGGTCTGCAAAAGAAAGGTCTCAAGTCACGCTCTGTAAACATAGGCATCCGAGTTCTCTATTTATATGTATGATGTCAGATCTTTTTCCACAACTGAGGGCCGAGCTCCAATAGTCACTGGGGGCTCAAACAGTCTCTGCCACACCTGCCCTGAATGACGGGTCGCCACTGCCCTTTGTGGAAAGGGTTCAACATGGAACCCAAAAGAGTTGTACCTGGAACCAAACAGAGTTGTACCTGAAACACGTAGCGTAACAGACTACATTTTAGTACAGCAGACACTAAGCACACCAGACACTAAGCACATCAGACACTAAGCACACCATACACTAAGCACACCAGACACTAAGCACACCAGACTAAATGGATAAATGACTCCAGGTTAATATGAAGATAATGCAGAGAGAGTCCTTATAGCCCAGTTACAGACAGGTTACTGCAGAGAGAGTCTTGTAGCCCAGTTATACAGTCGTGGCCAAAGGTTTTGAGAATGACACAAGTATTGGTCTCCACAAAGTTTGCTGCCTCAGTGTTGATGATGGCAATTTGCAAAGTCCCTCTTTGCCATGAAAATGAACTTAATCCCCCAAAAACATTTCCACTGCATTTCAGCTCTGCCACAAAAGGACCAGCTGCACTCATGTCAGTGATTGTCTCGTTAACACAGGTGAGAGTGTTGACGAGGACAAGGCTGAAGATCACTCTGTCATGCTGATTGAATCAGAATAACAGACTGGAAGCTTTAAAAGGAGGGTGGTGCTTGAAATCATCAAGAAGGGTCAACACTGCCAATATTGACTCTTTGCATAAACTGAATGTCATTGTCAATGAAAGCCTTTGTCAGTTATGGAATACTTGTAATTATTCTTCAGTGTACCATAGTAACTACTGACATAAAGATCTAAGAACACTGAAGCAGCAAACTTTGTGGAGACCAATATAATACTTGTGTCATTCTCAAATCTTTTGGCCACGACTGTAGACAGCGTTACAGACACAGAGTCATTGTTTCAAAGAAACTGCATTCATGGATTGGCTGGATTAAGTGCTGTATGATTATTGTCATGAGTTTGCTTGGATGATGTTGGTCACCTAAGGCTGGATTAAATTCATGTCGCAGAAATATTGCGGAAGATATGTGTGGATTGAATCCAGAACCTAGTCTATCCAAAGCTTCCAAACGCCTATTTCCTGTCTAAAAAGCAGAAAGTGGGGTTGTCTCATTGTATTATGATTAATTACGGTGGTTTGTGTGAACTCGGTACTCGGTACAGTGAAATGCTGACTTGCTACCTCTCCTCAACAATACAGTACAATACAATACAATATCGATCAATCAAGAATCAAATGCCGAATACAAAAGCCCCAAAATAATTATGTTTCAGAAAATGGTTTGTCTTTGGGAGTATTCGCTGAAACACCTCATAACTCTCATCTCATCCTGGCTAATAGCCACAAGGTGTCACTGAGTACTGTATCATCCTGGCTCACTGTGTACTGTCTCATCCTGGCTCTTTGTGTACTGTCTCATCCTGGCTGACTGAGTACTGTCTCATCCTGGCTGACTGTGTACTGTCTCATCCTGGCTGACTGTGTATTGTCTGATCCTGACTGACTGTGTACTGTCTCATCCTGACTGACTGTGTACTGTCTCACCCTGGCTGACTGTGTACTGTCTCATCCTGGTTGACTGTGTACTGTCTCACCCTGGCTGACTGTGTACTGTCTCAACCTGACTGACTGTGTACTGTCTCTTCCTGGCTGACTGTGTACTGTCTCAACCTGGCTGACTGTGTACAGTCTCATCCTGGCTGACTGTGTACTGTCTGATCCTGGCTGACTGTGTACTGTCTCATCCTGGCTGACTGTGTACTGTCTGATCCTGGCTGACTGTGTACTGTCTCAACCTGGCTGACTGTGTACTGTCTTATCCTGGCTGAAAGTGTACTGTCTCACCCTGGCTGACTGTGTACTTTGTCAACCTGGCTGACTGTGTATTGTCTGATCACTGTTCAGAGATCACAATCAGCTGATACTGCAAAACACTGGAGCTGCATTACATTGGAGCTGCAATACACTGGAGCTGCAATACACTGGAGCTGCAATACACTGGAGCTGCAACACACTGGAGCTGCAATACACTGGAGCTGAAATACACTGGAGCTCCTAGTGGCTGGAGATGGAATACACATAGTCCTTCCTGAAGTCTTCTGCCCACAGGAAGACACATAGTCCTTCCTGAAGTCTTCTGCCCACAGGAAGACACATAGTCCTTCCTGAAGTCTTCTGCCCACAGGAAGACACATAGTCCTTCCTGAAGTCTTCTGCCCACAGGAAGACACATAGACCAGATATTCATAAACCCATTTATAAATCACTTTACACATTTTTTTATGTGTGTCTGTATTACACATTTACATCAAACATCAAGATAGTACCTATTTACTTCTATATATGTATATCAATGCAAATAGGATTTATTTGTTAAAGACTATAATAACTTTCCCAGAAAGAAACTGTAAATTCTCTTCAAACCACACGGTGGTGTCAGTGAGCCATGAATGCAGTGTTCCCCTCTCCTCCCCTGTCACTCCATCTCTCTCCTGTCCTTTCCTTTCCTCTCGTGTCCTCAGGCATCTAACACCCCAGTGAAACAACTCCTTAACTCCTTCCTGCTGCCTGTAGCTGTAGATGTAACACTGTGTGGTTTTAGTATTGCTGCTCCATTCATTGGGCTCAAACTGGGTCATAATCCATAATAAACATCATTTAATAATAATGGCAATTCATTAGTGCAAGACCCAGGCAATCTCTCATCAGCAGGGAGGAGGAATGCCACTGGGGCCTCACAGCAGGCCGGGCAGGGAGGCAGGGGTAGATACACGGGCAGGGAGGCAGGGGTAGATACATGGGCAGGGAGGCAGGGGTAGATACACGGGCAGGGAGGCAGGGGTAGATACATGGGCAGGGAGGCAGGGGTAGATACACGGGCAGGGAGGCAGAGGTAGATACATGGGCAGGGAGGCAGGGGTAGATACATGGGCAGGGAGGCAGGGGTAGATACATGGGCAGGGAGGCAGGGGTAGATACATGGGCAGGGAGGCAGGGGTAGATACATGGGCAGGGAGGCAGGGGTAGATACATGGGCAGGGAGGCAGGGGTAGATACATGGGCAGGGAGGCAGGGGTAGATACACGGGCAGGGAGGCAGGGGTAGATACACGGGCAGGGAGGCAGGGGTAGATACATGGGCAGGGAGGCAGGGGTTGATACACAGCACATTGACTTTACAGTTACACAGCAGCAACAAAATTAATGAGTCAGCCGTGTAAATTAAAATCACAAATAGGCTTCATCTGAAGAGTAAGAGGATCTTCATTTTATGAGATAATGAGACAGGTAGTGTTAGTAGTATCTGGTTGTAATACACTGAGATCAGTCTGATGAGACAGGTAATGTTAGTAGTATCTGGTTGTAATACACTGAGATCAGTCTGATGAGACAGGTAATGTTAGTAGTATCTGGTTGTAATACACTGAGATCAGTCTGATGAGACAGGTAATGTTAGTAGTATCTGGTTGTAATACACTGAGATCAGTCTGATGAGACGTAGTGTTAGTAGTAGCTGGTAGTAATACACTGAGATCAGTCTGATGAGACGTAGTGTTAGTAGTATCTGGTTGTAATACACTGAGATCAGTCTGATGAGACGTAGTGTTAGTAGTATCTGGTTGTAATATACTGAGATCTGTCTGATGAGACGTAGTGT
Organism: Thymallus thymallus; assembly: GCA_023634145.1. Taxonomy (NCBI): domain Eukaryota; kingdom Metazoa; phylum Chordata; class Actinopteri; order Salmoniformes; family Salmonidae; genus Thymallus; species Thymallus thymallus. Next base: position 27,645,035 of record CM042418.1, read on the forward strand.
TAGTAGTATCTGGTTGTAATACACTGAGATCAATCTGATGAGACGTAGTGTTAGTAGTATCTGGTTGTAATACACTGAGATCAGTCTGATGAGACGTAGTGTTAGTAGTATCTGGTTGTAATACACTGAGATCAGTCTGATGAGACGTAGTGTTAGTAGTATCTGGTTGTAATACACTGAGATCAGTCTGATGAGACGTAGTGTTAGTAGTATCTGGTTGTAATACACTGAGATCAGTCTGATGAGACGTAGTGTTAGTAGTATCTGGTTGTAATACACTGAGATCAGTCTGATGAGATGTAGTGTTAGTAGTATCTGGTTGTAATACACTGAGATCAGTGTGATGAGATGTAGTGTTAGTAGTATCTGGTAGTAATACACTGAGATCAGTCTGATGAGACGTAGTGTTAGTAGTAGCTGGTAGTAATACACTGAGATCAGTCTGATGAGACGTAGTGTTAGTAGTATCTGGTTGTAATACACTGAGATCAGTCTGATGAGACGTAGTGTTAGTAGTATCTGGTTGTAATACACTGAGATCAGTCTGATGAGATGTAGTGTTAGTAGTAGCTGGTAGTAATACACTGAGATCAGTCTGATGAGAAGTAGTGTTAGTAGTAGCTGGTAGTAATACACTGAGATCAGTCTGATGAGACGTAGTGTTAGTAGTATCTGGTTGTAATACACTGAGATCAGTCTGATGAGATGTAGTGTTAGTAGTATCTGGTTGTAATACACTGAGATCAGTCTGATGAGATGTAGTGTTAGTAGTATCTGGTTGTAATACACTGAGATCAGTCTGATGAGATGTAGTGTTAGTAGTATCTGGTTGTAATACACTGAGATCAGTCTGATGAGATGTAGTGTTAGTAGTAGCTGGTTGTAATACACTGAGATCTGTCTAAAGAGAGGAAGTGTTAGTGGTAGCTTGTAGTAGCTTTCATCTTATTTCCTCTCCTCCCCTCTCCTGGATGTCTAATACATTTTGAAGGATGTTTCTCATGTGGACCCCAGACCATCCCAGGATCAGGAGACTTATCTCCCCCTATCACCCAGATACAGATAGTACTGGGCTACGGCTGGCTGATCTCTCTCTACCACCCAGAGACAGACAGCACCAGGCTACAGCGGGCTGATCTCCCTCTATCACCCAGAGACAGGCAGTACCGGGTTACATCGGGCTGATCTCCCCCTATCACCCAGAGACAGGCTGACACGGGTCGGTATTGTCTCTCATTGGTCTCTTTGTGTCTGATAAATGTCACCACTACCGGTGGTTTGTACATAATGACCTTCCGTGCAGGGAGCTGGAGTTGTTACTTATTATGGCTGAGATATGTGGTTGTCTTAAAGGTTAATATAACTTCTGTTACCACTACATACAAAAGACCACAAGTTCAAATGTAACCATCATTTTCTCAAGAATGCATGGCATCATCTCTTCCCTCTAACAGTAATCTTTCTACCCCCCCAATTTAAAAACAACCTCTCCCAAAAAAACTTTACTAACACTTGTCTTTTGTCTAAACTAACACCTGACTTATTTCCCTGATAGCACTGACTTTCCTCACAGCTGCTTGTTTAAAGAAATGTACTTCCTGTGATGGAGATGTTGTTGTCCCACTGGCTATCCTAAGTTACTCTGCAAAATGACTAAAATGGATATGTATATTCCTCTGTGTAGTATTTGTGGTCCGCCCCATGTACAGTACAAGTCAAAGGTTTGGACACACCAACTCATTCAAGTGGTTTTCTTTCATTTTACTATGTTCTACATTGTAGAATAAAAGTGAAGACATCTAAACTATGACATAACACATATGGAATCTCATAAACGGTGTTGTCAGTCAGAAACGCAGCAGCAATTCATCTCCAGAAAAGAGAGACACACAACAAGTACAAAAGTAATATGACAAGACCAGCGCGATGCAATTATTCGGGTTTCCATAGCCGTCAAGGATACAACCGCCATGATAAAACATGTTTTGTGCGGAGCGGTGGGGAACAGATTGCCAATACAAAGCCGTGTTGATATTGTTGTAATTGAAATTTTCAGTGAAACACAATGAGGCACATTATTCTGAGACCAGAGGAACAGAAGGATGAGTAGATACAGTTTACTAATTGACCAGAGGAACAGAAGGATGAGTAGATACAGTTTACTAATTGACCAGAGGATGAGTAGATACAGTTTACTAATTGACCAGAGGATGAGTAGATACAGTTTACTAATTGACCAGAGGATGAATAGATACAGTTTACTAATTGACCAGAGGATGAGTAGATACAGTTTACTAATTGACCAGAGGATGAGTAGATACAGTTTACTAATTGACCAGAGGATGAGTGTCAGGCTCTGGCCATAGAGAAGCTTTGCTTCTCTATAGTTCTATGGTCAGAGTCTGGCAGATCTATGATTTCTACATCTGTGTGGTGTTGTGTGTGGGATCCCTAATTAGAGGCAGCTGCTATGCATTACCTCTAATTAGGGATCCTACGTATATGTCTGTGTTCCACTCCCTTGGCGTGGTTCATTGTTATTGTTATGTTGTATGTCCCGTGTTCGTGCTACGTGTGTTATACTTTCATTGAATATTTGTTATTTTGTATAGTTCGCATCCTGTCGAGTTTATTTAGTTTAATAAACGATGTCGAACTATCGATACGCTGCGCCTTGGTCTCTCTACACACCCGAACGTGACAATGAGTAGATACAGTTTACTAATTGACCAGAGGAACAGAAGGATGAGTAGATAAGGTTTACTAATTGACCAGAGGAACAGAAGGATGAGTAGATACAGTTTACTAATTGACCAGAGGATGAGTAGATACAGTTTACTAATTGACCAGAGGATGAGTAGATACAGTTTACTAATTGAACAGAGGATGAGTAGATACAGTTTACTAATTGACCAGAGGATGAGTAGATACAGTTTACTAATTGACCAGAGGATGAGTAGATACGGTTTACTAATTGACCAGAGGATGAGTAGATACAGTTTACTAATTGACCAGAGGATGAGTAGATACAGTTTACTAATTGACCAGAGGATGAGTAGATACAGTTTACTAATTGAACAGAGTTTACTAATTGTTCATATTTGTGTTTTTTACCTTCATGTGTTCTTAGACTTTTATTTAATAGATTTTAGATGCTTATGAAAAGTGTTTTTTGGCATATTGTCATGTAAGAACTGGCACACTGGCATTTTTTATCCCTAACTCCAGGTTCGTCAGTTAACCTGTCTCAAAGTGCCTTCGGAAAGTAGTCAGACCCCTTGACCTTTTCCACATTTTGTTACGTTACAGCCTTATTCTAAAACTGATTAAATAGTTTTTCTCCTCAGCAATCTACACACAATACCCAATAACGAAAAAGTAAAAACTGTTTTTTAGATTTTTTTGCATATGTATTAAAAATAATAAAATACACAAATACCTTATTTACATAAGTATTGAGACCCTTTGCTTTGAGACTCGAAATTGAGCTCAGGTGCATCCTGTTTCCATTGATCATCCTTGAGATGTTTCTGCAACTTGATTTCAGTCCTCCTTTGGTAAATTCTCATTGATTGCACATTATTTGGAAAGGCACACACTTGTCTATATAAGGTCCAACAGTTGACAGTGCATGTCAAAGCAAAATCCAAGCCATGAGGTTGAAGGAATTGTCCGTAGAGCTCTGAGACAGGATTGTGTCGAGAAACAAGTCTGGGGAAGGGTACCAAAAACTTTTCTGCAGAAATGAAGGTCCCCAAGAACACCATGGCCTCCATGATTTTTAAATGGAAGAAGTTTGGAACCACCAGACTCTTCCTAGAGCTGTCGGCCCTGCCAAACTGAGTGATCGGGGGAGAAGGGCCTTGGTCAGGGAGGTGACCAAGAACAAGATGGTCAGTCTGACAAAACTCTAGAATTGCTCTGTGAAGATGGGGGAACATTCCAGAAGGAAAACCATCTCTGCAGCACTCCACCAATCAGGCTTTTATGGTTGTGTGGCCGGAAGGAAGCCACTCCTCAGTAAAAGACACATGACAGCCCTCTTGGAATTTGCCAAAAAGGCACCTAAAGATTCTCTGGTTTGGTGAAACCAAGATTGAACTCTTTGGCCTGAATGCCAAGCGTCATGTCTGGAGGAAACCTGTCACCATGCCTACAGTGAAGCATGGTGATGGCAGCATCATGCTGTGGGGATGTTTTTCAGCAGCAGGGACTGGGAGACTAGTCAGGATTGAGACAAAAATTAGCGTAGCAAAGTACAGAGAGATCCTTGATGAAAACCTGCTCCAGAGCGCTCAGGACCTCAGACTGGTGCAAAGGTTCACCTTCCAACAGAACAACGACCCTAAGCACACAGCCAAGACAACGCAGGAGTGGCTTCAGGACAAGTCTCAATGTCCTTGAGTGGCCCAGCCAGAGCCCGGACTTGTACTCGATCAAACATCTCTGGAGGGACCTGAAAATAGCTGTGCAGCGACTCTCCCCATCCAACCTGACAGAGCTTGAGAGGATCTGCAGAGAAGAATGGGAGAAACTCCCCAAATGCAGGGGTGCCAAGCTTGTAGCGTCATACCTAAGAAGACTCAAGGCTGTAATCACTGCCAAAGGTACTTCAACAAAGTACTGAGTAAAGGGTTTGAATACTTATGTAAATAATTTCTAATAACCTGTTTTTGACTCCCTGTCTAAATAAAGGTTCAATAAAAAGTAAAGAGACTGTATACCAATAGACTCTGGTGGCCCCGTAGAGAGCTCAGGTAGATAGGCCTACTTCACCTGTCCGTCCGTCTGAGAGACTGCTGAATGCTAAAACAAACAGCACCATAATCACAACATCCACACCTATGAACTTGGACTTGGACACATAATGATTGTGGTTCCTTTGAATGCCTATAGATCAATACAAACATACCATACTATATATTGATACACTGACATTAAAATGCAAGAAGATGTCAATAGTTTATCTGGTGGTCCAGAGCAGCAAGACAGAGGCAGGGATCCCTCAATAGTTTATCTAGCTGTATTCCAGAGCAGCAAGACAGAGGCAGGGATCCCAGCCACATAAAATATGCAGAAGCATTCAAAGAGAGTCCAGAGTCTTCATTGCTCAGGGCCAGACAATCCACTACTCTCTTTTCTCTACAGTAAGCTTCCTTATGCACAAAACTGTCAATATTTTAGAGATCTGGCTATAGTGAGGTACTGTTACTATCTCTCAGCAAAATAAGGCAGAATTACATTCTACATTTCAAAGCTTATGGTTGTGATAGTCCATGAAAACTAGATACCTCAGCGATTCGTCAAGGCCAAGATAAGATTATTGAATTGCTAGTATAATTGGGTGTTATTTTGGATGTGGTCAGGGATGACGGTTCATCCACTCTTTTTTCAAGCTTGCTAAGAAAGACACTGAAGGATCATCTTGAGGACGAGAGAGGCGGAGAGAAAATTAATTATGTATCCGCCGGTATCCTCATCCTCTCAGAGATCAAAACGTTCCACCACCAGTATCCTCATCATCTCAGAGATAAAACACTGTCCACTACCAAGTATCCTCATCCTCTCAGATATCAAACACTGTCCACTACCAAGTATCCTCATCCTCTCTCAGATATCAAACACTTTTCACTACCAGGTATCCTCATCCTCTCAGAGCTCAAACACTTTGACAGGAATGTTGACAGGAGAAGCTAATTATTCACCTTCTGTACAATCGAACACAACAGCTTGTATTTCTATTTCCCGTCTCTGTATTTGATAAGGTAGAGAGTAACAGCGGCAGGCGTGTGTGCATTCAGTACAGCACACCACTCAGTGCAGGCAGACTATTAATAAGCCCCAGCCCCCCACCACCTGGCCACCCGGCATTCCACGTTACACTGGAGAGAATGAGAGAGAAAAATCATTATTTCTGCCCTTCACAAGTCTAAGTGATATTTGGGTCAAAGTCGACTTTGGTAGTGGTATAGGAAACACAGTTGGTTTTATTTCATCTTTATTTAAAAACTCTGAGCTGAGCTGCTCCCATGTCTAGTAGGAATGTCAGATGATGTCGGAGTAAAATGGGTAAAGAAAACTGTCTTAACTTCCAATGTGAGTTCTGGAGGTTCAAACAATGTACTGAATCACAATGTGGAGTGAGACAGAGAGAGAGAGAGAGAGAGAGAGAGAGAGAGAGAGAGAGAGAGAGAGAGAGAGAGATAGACAGAGAGAGACAGAGATAGAGAGAGAGAGAGAGAGTGAGAGAGAGAGAGAGAGAGAGAGAGAAATGCCAAATACATTTGATTGACAACTAAGATATATGCTAGTTCTGTGGATAACACTCATTCAAGTTCAGCATAGCTAGCTAGCTAACCAAACGACACCTTTATCTCTAACTGTAGCCACTGAAAAATGATATGAGAGGAAAAAGTAGGTCACTCACCCACTCCTCCAATGACATGACATCCTCCCGGCAGCTAGTTAGTCAGCTAGCTAAAGTTAAGCTCTATGTTTTTAGCTTGCTAAATAAATAGTTAGCTACCTAAATAGATACACGGGCCATATTGAAAAAACACAATGAATTCGTAGGCCAGACATATACTATTTGTTTTTACCAAAAGAGCAGGGAACTGCGACCCAAACTGGCCCTTTATAATGTTCTCTTATGTACATAGGATACTGTATATAACATTTTAACATTTTAAAGTGTGCATAATATGCTGCAACCCTAATCAAAAAGAATTTAAGAACTGCACATAACAAAAACGCAGCTATAACCATGAATAGAACTGCATCTATATATTCTGTCTACAATAGCTTACTGTACGTCACAGAATTTTCAGGAAAATATTTACTTATAAAGTTGGTTTTGAAATATAAACTGGCAATTTGATATTTTTGTCTGATTGCCTATTTGTTTCATGCGCTGAATACAACAGGTGTAGACCTTACAGTGAAATGCTTAGTTACAAGCCCTTAACCAACAATGTAGTTCAAGAAAGAGTTCAAAAAATAAAATAATCAAAGTAACACAATAAAAAACAATAACGGGGCTACCGCCGGTTCATCCAAGGCTTCAGCTCCTTCGCTGCGCCACTCACATTGTTGCTGAAAGGAAGCCCTCAGCGCCTCCATTGGACCCAGGGATGTGGAGAAGGCGTTCCACGACCTGAGAGGCAGGTTCACCAGAGCGCCTCTGTTATGCCATCCTGACCCACATCTGCCGTTCATCGTGGAGGTCTGGGTCAGGATGGAGGAAACTGTCTACTGCGGAGCGGAACTACGACGTCGGTGTCCGGGAGCTCCTGGCGGTAAAGTTGGCACTGGAGGAGTGGAGACACTGGCTGGAGGGCGCACAGGAGCCGTTTACAGTCCTGGTGGATCATTGCAACCTGGAATACGTCAGGGCTGCTCGGTGCCTTAACCCCCATCAGGCCAGGTGGACAATGTTCTTCGCCTGGTTCCGCTTCACCCTGACCGTCCAGGCACTAAGAACAGCAGAGACGATCCACCACCGGGGGGTAGAACTGGCTCTGATGTTCCCCGTCTTACCCTCATCATGTGTCGTGGATCCTGTCGCTTTGGATGTTGACGCGGAGATTGTTCGGCCGGGGAGAAGGGACCCTCCACCAGCGACGTGCCCCCCAGATAAGACCTACGTGTTGATGCATGGTACATAGTGAGGCAGTATGAAAAAGTATAAAAATATAAGAAGTCTGGAGTGCAAAAAGCTATTAAAAGGCTTTGCATAGTATGAGTGAATGACTGAATATGTTCACTATACATTGTTATAGTGTTAGTTGAACAAATACATTAAACCATTAACCATAACATGTGTGTGTATATGTGTGTGTGTGTGTGTATATGTGTGTGTGTGTGTGTATATGTGTGTGTGTGTGTGTGTATATGTGTGTGTGTGTGTGTATATGTGTGTGTGTGTGTGTGTGTATATGTGTGTGTGTATATGTGTGTGTGTGTGTGTGTATATGTGTGTGTGTGTGTGTATATGTGTGTGTGTGTGTGTATATGTGTGTGTGTATATGTGTGTGTGTGTGTGTATATGTGTGTGAATATATGTGTGTGTGTGTGTGTGTGTGTGTGCCAGTATAACCTGTACTCTCACCAACTCCTAATATCACAGCAAGTTAACAACATATAATCCTGCTGCGTTCATTCTCTGTGGCAATATGGCGTTCAAAGTCTTTAGAGAGGATGCAGTAATGAGAAGAAAATCATATACTACTGGAAACATAATATGCTGCTGAAAATATTAGAATGAATCATGAAAGGATGAATCATGAAAGGATGAATCATGAAAGGATGAATCATGAAAGGATGAATCATGAAAGGAGCTTTGCAACCTTTCATTTAAGAGGAAGCGCAAAACTGGCACCTGTTTTCATTCCTGTCATCATTCCTGTCATCATTCCTGTCATCATTCCTGTCATCATTCCTGTCATCATTCCTGTCACGTACTGTATGCTGACCATTATGACCTTTGCTGCCTACAGTTTTATTAAAGAGATGAAGTCCAGACAGGTTGAATAGACATAGAGATTAGCGAAATACACGCACACCCACCCACCCACCTAAAAGGACCTATCAATCAAAGCCACCTGCAGTACATCTCACTCAGTGCTCAGTGTGCATTCTCTGACGACGGTCTCTTGAGTACGTTCTTGTGAGGACGAGACTGTGGAGAACGCATAAAACATTCCAAATGAGAAGCACTCCCCTTACTGTATTACCTCACGCTGCACCTTCCAATTCACTGAACCATCTTCCAGCCAGGACAACGGCAAAAATAGATGAAACAAGGTATAAACAAAGCAAACGTTTTACTTCATAATTATCAGCTAGATATGTGAATTGTAGTAATCTAGCTAGCCAGCTAGTTAAACGGGCAAAAATGACCTAAAACTGTTATGCAAGATAAATGTCAATTTTTCATGTGTAGCTAGACAGTAAGCCCTATTGACTTACTATGGACATAGCTAACCATTCACCTCTTCCAGCCAGGACTAAACAAGATATACACAATGCAAATATTTTACTTCATAACTACTGTATCAACTAGCTACTGTATATGTGAATCGTAATAACGTAGCTAACCAGATAGTTTAACAGGAAAAAAATGACCTAAAACTATTGTTATGCAAGGTAGGTGTCAATTCTTGCTAGCTAAAAGTAGCTGCTAGCCAGTTGGTCCTATTGACTTATTATGGGATCGCTATCTACGGTACATAGGCAGGTAAACATGCCAAAATTAACACAGCATGTATTTATCAACGTATCAAGATAAAATATTGTAGTCAGGCAACGTGAGATGTGACAGTGCGATGTGAATAGGCAACATTTTGTCCGAGTATTTTATCTCGCTTCAGCTCAAAAGTGGTTCCCATTGATTTCAAGAAAATGGTTTCCATTGATCCATAGCAACCTGTCCATAGCAAACTGTCCATAGCAACCTGTCCATAGCAACCTGTCCATAGCAACCTGTCCGTAGCAAACTGTCCATAGCAACCTGTCCATAGCAAACTGTCCATAGCAACCTGTCCATAGCAACCTGTCCATAGCAACCTGTCCGTAGCAAACTGTCCATAGCAACCTGTCCATAGCAAACTGAACTATATTGCCATTCATTTTCTATGTATAAGTTACTTGTTGAAGAGAGAGAGAGACAGAGAGAGAGAGAGAGAGAGAGAGAGAGAGAGAGAGAGAGAGAGGGGAGGAGACGGAACAGTGGAGTTGATAGATAGATAGATAGATAGATAGATAGATAGATAGATAGATAGATAGATAGATAGATAGATAGATAGATAGATAGATAGATAGATAGATAGATAGATAGATAGATAGATAGATAGATAGATAGATAGATAGATAGATAGATAGATAGATAGATAGATAGATAGATAGATAGATAGATAGATAGGGGAAATGACTTTAGAACGAAGTACACAAAAGACAGATACACGATACATGATACATAGAGCGACAGTATGAAAAAGTATAAAACTACACAGTCTGGAGTGCAAAAAGCTATAAAAAGGCATTGCATAGTATAGGTGAATGACTGAATATGTACACTATACATTGTTATAGTGTTAGGTGAAAAAATTATACAATTATTGCACGTTAATATAAATAAAATAAATAATTGCATGGTTAACTATAATATACAGGTTGATGGCAGAGAAAGATACTAAATAGCTAAATGCACTTATGATATAAATTAGGGAAATAATAGTTTACTTAATATACAGTCTGGTTAAATGAACAGGTAAATTAATATTCTGCATCGTTAAATTAACTGTACAGGTAAATGACAGGAAGAGATACTTAAATAGCTAAATGTGTGTATGATATAATTTAGGGTAATAATAGTATTTCCCTTAAAATACAGTCCTTAGAACAGGGTTAATTACAGATAAATGCACGTATTGCACATTCAGTATACTAAATGCAATGGTAAAAAAAAGATACTACTGACAGGATACTAATATGCATTCCTGAGTGTATGACTACATAAGTTCAGTCAAAGAATTACTTACAATATTGCCTGTTGTCCATATGGACACCCAGGAACTTGTATGACCCAACCATTTCCACATCCATCCCCTTTTATAGGGACTGCAGTCAGTTGTGCCTTGGTTCTCCTGAAGTCCACCACCATCTCCTTTGTTTTGCTGATGTTAAGCTGAAGGTGGTTCTGCTCACACCACAACACAAAGTCACTGATTGTGCTCCTGTACTCCTCCTCCTGCCCACCCCTGATGCACCCTACAATAAATTCTGTAGGTGGCATGTTTCAGAGTTATATCTGAAGTCTGAGGTGTAGAGGGTGAACAGGAAGGGGGACAGGACCGTTCCCTGGGGGGCCCCTGTGTTTCTCACTGCCCGTTCTGATACACAGCTCTGTAGCCACACAAATTGTGGCCTACCGGTCAGGTAGTCCGTAACCCAGGAGACTAAGGGTGCTTCCACTTTCATCCTCTTCATCTTCTCACCCAGTAGCAGGGGCTGAATGGTGTTGAAGGCACTGGAGAAGTCAAAAAACATAACCCTCACAGTGCAACCTGCGTTGTCCAGGTGAGAGTAGGCCCTCTGCAGAAGGTAGATGATTGCATCATCCACCCCGATGTTGCACTGGTATGCGAACTGCAGGGGGTCCAGTGATGTACACACCAGGGGTCTGAGGTGAGCGAGGACTAACCTTTCCACTGATGTAGTCTCTGCAGCTCTCTCTTCACTTGATTGGTGGTGAAAGCCAGCCCAGGTGGGGAGGTCGGGGGAAGGGGGGTGTTGAGGATCAGTCCAGAGGTGGGGGGGGGGGAGGTGTTGCAGATCAGTCCAGAGGGAGCGGGGAGGGGGTCCCTGATTGTCTCAACGGAGGTGTCGTGTGCAAAGGCTATATATTAGGCCTTCTAAAGTGAATCTAGACAACCACCTGTGCTATAAATAGACAAAACAATTGGTGTGAATGGCGTCATGAACAAGATATGTGCTCGTATTTATTTGTTAAAATAACAGACTTGGTAAGAAAGGACCTTCAGTCTAAATCTCTGTCAGACCCTGCATCTGTTTCCTTGACAACTGAGCCTGTCAAAGTGATCTGTTTGGGTAGTTACTCAGATGGTCATTGATGCCAAGACGTCAAAACAGCAATTTCACACGATTCTTGTTGAATGCGGCTGTGAGAATAACTATAACATTAACAGACTGAGGCTGGAAGTGACAGAAGAGAACCATAATATTAACAGACTGAGGCTGGAAGTGACAGTAGAGAAACTGATTCTCTCTCTCTCTCTCTCTCTCTCTCTCTCTCTCTCTCTCTCTCTCTCTCTCTCTCTCTCTCTCTCTCTCTCTCTCTCTCTCTCTCTCTCTCTCTCTCTCTCTCTCTCTCTGCCTCTCTCTCCCTCCCTCCCTCTTTCCCTCTCTCTCTCTCTCTCTCCCTCTCTCTCTCTCTCTCTCTCTCTCTCTCTCTCCCTCCTTCTCTCCCTCTCTCTCTCTCTCTCTCTCTCTCTCTCTGAGAGAGGTCTGGAGTGGAAAGCATTCTGGATCCCATTGAAGGGTGTCCCTGGTTGAAATGGGAGGATTGTAAATAACAGTGTTTTGTTGGCGGTGCGGTGAGAGATCAGGGCTGACTTTGTGTTTGCTCAGAGAGAGACACTTTATTACACTGTTATTCACTATGGGGCTGGGTGGGGCTGAGTATCTATTATTCACTATGGGGCTGGGTGGGGCTGAGTATCTATTATTCACTATGGAGGCTGGGTGGGGCTGAGTATCTATTATTCACTATGGGGCTGGGTGGTTCTGAGTATCTGTTATTCACTATGGGGCTGGGTGGGGCTGAGTATCTATTATTCACTATGGATGCTGGGTGGGGCTGAGTATCTATTATTCACTATGGGGCTGGGTGGGGCTGAGTATCTATTATTCACTATGGGGCTGGGTGGGGCTGAGTATCTATTATTCACTATGGGGCTGGGTGGGGCTGAGTATCTATTATTCACTATGGGGCTGGGTGGGGCTGAGTATCTATTATTCACTATGGGGCTGGGTGGGGCTGAGTATCTATTATTCACTATGGGGCTGGGTGGGGCTGAGTATCTATTATTCACTATGGGGCTGGGTGGGGCTGAGTATCTATTATTCACTATGGGGCTGGGTGGGGCTGAGTATCTATTATTCACTATGGGGCTGGGTGGGGCTGAGTATCTATTATTCACTATGGGGCTGGGTGGGGCTGAGTATCTATTATTCACTATGGGGCTGGGTGGGGCTGAGTATCTATTATTCACTATGGGGCTGGGTGGGGCTGAGTATCTATTATTCACTATGGGGCTGGGTGGGGCTGAGTATCTATTATTCACTATGGGGCTGGGTGGGGCTGAGTATCTATTATTCACTATGGGGCTGGGTGGGGCTGAGTATCTATTATTCACTATGGGGCTGGGTGGGGCTGAGTATCTATTATTCACTATGGGGCTGGGTGGGGCTGAGTATCTATTATTCACTATGGGGCTGGGTGGGGCTGAGTATCTATTATTCACTATGGGGCTGGGTGGGGCTGAGTATCTATTATTCACTATGGGGCTGGGTGGGGCTGAGTATCTATTATTCACTATGGGGCTGGGTGGGGCTGAGTATCTATTATTCACTATGGGGCTGGGTGGGGCTGAGTATCTATTATTCACTATGGGGCTGGGTGGGGCTGAGTATCTATTATTCACTATGGGGCTGGGTGGGGCTGAGTGGTCTAACTGGGCTGAAATCACAGGTGTGCTCGCTTTGATGGAAAGGGATGGGAAGTGGTAGATTGCAGTGTTAGGAAAATAAACAGACTGGGGTTACGTCCCGAATAGTGTGGTTGATATGGTATAAGGCTGATCTCTGTTTCCCGTCACTCAGCAGTCAAAAGGCTAATTCACAGAGACACCTCCTGTCCATTTTTGGATCCTCATCATCTGTCTGTGCCCCAAATGGCACCCTATTCCCTACACAGTGCACTTCTTTAGACCAGAGCCATAAATGTTCTGATCAAAAGTAGTGCACTATGTAGGGGATGGGGTGCCATTTGGAGCAGTGACATTACCGACCGATAGAGACATTCAGAAGATCTCCCCTCAACCAACCTTCTTATCATGGAAATTACAACTGTATACTGTGTGTGTGTGTGTGTGTGTGTGTGTGTGTGTGTGTGTGTGTGTGTGTGTGTGTGTGTGTGTGTGTGTGTGTGTGTGTGTGTGTGTGTGTGTGTGTGTCTGTGTGTGTGTGTGTGTGTGTGTGTGTGTGTGTGTGTGTGTCTGTGTGGTGTGTGTGTGTGTGTGTGTGTGTGTGTGTGTGTGTGTGGTGTGTGTGTGTGTGGTGTGTGTGTGTGTGTGTGTGTCTGTGTGGTGTGTGGTGTGTGGTGTGTGTGTGTGTGTGTGTGTGTGTGTGTGTGTGTGTGTGTGTGTGTGTGTGTGTGTGTGTGTGTGTCTGTGTGGTGTGTGTGTGTGTGTGTGTGTGTGTGTGTGTGTGTGTGTGTGTGTGTGTGTGTGTGTGTGTCTGTGTGGTGTGTGTGTGTGTGTGTGTGTGTGTGTGTGTGTGTGTGTGTGTGTGTGTGTGTGTGTGTGTGTGTGTGTGTGTGTGTGTGTGTGGTGTGTGTGTGTGTGTGTGTGTGTGTCTGTGTGGTGTGTGTGTGTGTGTGTGTGTGTGTGTGTGTGTGTGTGTGTGTGTGTGTGTGTGTGTGTGTGTGTGTGTGTGTGTGTCTGTGTGGTGTGTGTGTGTGTGTGTGTGTGTGTGTGTGTGTGTGTGTGTGTGTGTGTCTGTGTGGTGTGTGTGTGTGTGTGTGTGTGTGTGGTGTGTGTGTGTGTGTGTGTCTGTGTGGTGTGTGTGTGTGTGTGTGTGTGTGTGTGTGTGTGTGTGTGTGTGTGTGTGTGTCTGTGTGGTGTGTGTGTGTGTGTGTGTGTGTGTGTGTGTGTGTGTGTGGTGTGTGTGTGTGTGTGTGTGTGTGTGTGTGTGTGTGTGTGTGTGTGTGTGTGTGTGTGTGTGTGTGTGTGTGTGTGTGTGTGTGTGTGTGTGTGTGTGTGTGTGTGTGTGTGTGAGGCTGTGGCAGATACCATTATTTTGATAACTCTTTGCTAACTCTGTGCCCTGTCTTGTCCGGGCGAAAGTGACTAACTCATAAAACTATAGCGAGGTCACACACACATAACTCCACACAGAACTCCACACAGAACTCCACACAGAACTCCACACAGAACTCCACACAGAACTCCACACAGAACTCCACACAGAACTCCACACAGAACTCCACACAGAACTCCACACAGAACTCCACACAGAACTCCAGAACTCCACACAGAACTCCACACAGAACTCCACACAGAACTCCACACAGAACTCCACACAGAACTCCACACAGAACTCCACACAGAACTCCACACAGAACTCCAGAACTCCACACAGAACTCCACACAGAACTCCACACAGAACTCCACACAGAACTCCACACAGAACTCCACACAGAACTCCACACAGAACTCCACACAGAACTCCACACAGAACTCCACACAGAACTCCAGAACTCCACACAGAACTCCACACAGAACTCCACACAGAACTCCACACAGAACTCCACACAGAACTCCACACAGAACTCCACACAGAACTCCACACAGAACTCCACACAGAACTCCACACAGAACTCCAGAACTCCACACAGAACTCCACACAGAACTCCACACAGAACTCCACACAGAACTCCACACAGAACTCCACACAGAACTCCACACAGAACTCCACACAGAACTCCACACAGAACTCCATACAGAACTCCACACAGAACTCCACACAGAACTCCATAACTTTATAAATACAGAGCCTTCAGAAAGTATTCACACCCCTTGACCTTTTCCACATTATGTTGTGTTAATTCAGGTCAAAAATGTGGAAAGTTAAAAAGGACTTAGTGGGGGATAAAGTGGAGCAGGATTTCTGTCCAGAAGACTGTTCATCCTTTTGAAACGACCTCAACTGTTTTTATGGAAGATTTTACATCGTCAATGTTAAAGACCAATGTGAGAGCATCCCCAAATCCTCTCCTGTCCAGATAACACAGAACGAGGTGGCCCCAAATCCTCTCCTGTCCAGATAACACAGAACGAGGTGGCCCCAAATCCTCTCCTGTCCAGATAACACAGAACGAGGTGGCCCCAAATCCTCTCCTGTCCAGATAACACAGAACGAGGTGGCCCCAAATCCTCTCCTGTCCAGATAACACAGAACGAGGTGGCCCCAAATCCTCTCCTGTCCAGATAACACAGAACGAGGTGGCCTCAGACGCACTACGGGGAAAAGTACTGAAGGTCTGAGCCGACCAGCTCAAGGGAGTCTTCACACGACTGTTTCAACTCCTGCTGAGCACCTGTACAGTGACAAACTAGAAGGTGTCGACCATTTTACCGGTGACTAAGAAGTCAGGGGCCAAATCACCAAAATGACTTTCGACCTGTGGCCCTCACACCCCTCCTGGCCAATGCATGGAAAGGGTTGTTAGTAAGCACCTTACCCTGTTCCATAGCAGATCAACTGGATCCGTTACAGTTTGTCTATAAGACACAGAGGGGGACTGATGATGCCACCCTAACATTGGTGAACATGGTGACTAGTCACCTTCAACATGCAAAATCATATGCACACATTGTATTTATTGATTTTAGTTCAGCTTTCAATACAATGCAAATACACACACTGCTGAAATGATTACTGGACCTGAATGTCAACGGAGGCCTTGCAGGATGGATCAAAGCCTCTATGGTGTTAGTGTATGATGGTCTTACTGGTTTAAAAGTGATGATTTATTAATGTCCTCTATGGTGTTAGTGTATGATGGTCTTACTGGTTTAAAAGTGATGATTTATTACAGTTTTTTACAATCACTTTGTTACTATTTTCAGAACCTTGATGTCATTTTTCACAACTCTAGACACAAAACTCACAACCAATGATCAAAATGCACATTTTTCAAAACTCTAACCCTTTTCTCAATTGCTTGGATACAATACACATAAAACTTAGATCATTTGTTCATTCAACAAAAATCACCTGTTCAATATGACACAACTTAACATCAAAGTACTACTATTTCAAAAAACAATTCACACATTACATTTCAAATGAGTGTCTATTCATTTCCTTACAATGATCTAACTATCAATTGATACAACTGCTCAAAATGATAAGTAACTGTAGCATTACTCTTAATGCATAGTTGTATGGAAACAGACAAACAATCTTCCGTGTTTACAGTAAATCATGAAAGTTTCAAGATAACGAGATTAATTGTCACCAATTAGCGTGGAGAATGAACCAATTAGACTACAATATCCATGGATGTAGCCTAATATTTTATCATAATGCTTCATCAGACACTGTGTCTATGGTCCAAAATACTGTACCGCCTTTTCAGACTATTTACAGTATTGACAGTACTGCACTGTATAGATGCAGGCCCTTGTAATTGCTTGTCCAATTCTGCCAACTCGTTACTGATGATTGAGTGCACATTGTGGAATATAAAGAGTTGATTGGGATCCAATTGCAAGAGCATAGTGATACGTAACATGGAGCCAGCAGGTGATCCAGGTCACAATGGAGGTCAAGCAGTGGTGGGAGGAAGACGAGGAAGACGTGTTGGTCAAAGGAATGGCAGGGGACAGGCACCCCTTCTGAGAGGTGGTCGTGGGCCTCGTTTGAGAGGTGTGGGGAAACGTGGTAGAGGACAGGCACCCCTTCTGAGAGGTGGTCGTGGGCCTCGTTTGAGAGGTGTGGGGGAACGTGGTAGAGGACAAGGCCACGGACTAAGACAGCGGCAGTAACAGCATAGAGTGTCCAATGAAATTCGGGCAATAGTTGTAGACCATGGCATGACAATGACTGAGGCGGCTACAATGATACAACCAAATCTCAGAAGGTCAACCGTGGCCTCAATAATCAGAACTTTTCAGAAGTTATCAGCATCCACTAAACATTATGCTACTCTCAATTGTCAAATGACTGCATACCAATGTGTATCACAGAATAGGTGATGTGACCAAGTGTCTTCTTACTCTAATGTTCCCTGTAGAATTGTGACCAGGCCAAATAGTAGAGGCAGAGGCAAGACTCTAACTGACCAACAAGAGCAGGCTGTGGTCCATTTGGTTCGGGACAGAAATGATATTCGCCTTACAGAAATTCGCCAGCATATCTTGGATAATGAAGACATGTTCAACAATGTGGGATCCATAAGTTTTCCGACTATTGCACGCATACTGAAAAGGCACCAGGTATCTATAAAACAACTATACCGTGTGCCTTTCGAAAGAAATGCAGACAGAGTGAAGCAAATGAGGACTGAGTATGTTCAGGTAAGTTCAGTTTCAAGGTGGCTTAGATAATCTCTAAATCTCTTTCCAAAATGTATTTTTAGAGGGTGATGGAGCTGGATGCTGATGACGACCATCACTAATTCATATATCTGGATGAGGCAGGTTTTAATCTGGCCAAGACAAGGAGGAGAGGTCGGAATTTCATTGGCCAGCGGGCAACCATCCAAGTACCTGGACAACGTGGGGCCAACATGACCATGTGTGCGGCTATATCAGAAGATGGTGTGGTGGGACGCAGACCTCATATTGGACCATATAATGCAGCTCTCCTTGTCACCTTTCTTGATGAGCTCGATCAGGTTTGTAGAGCTGAAGGTGTGACCTATGTCATGGTGTGGGACAATGTCAGGTTCCATCTTGCTCATGTGGTGCAAGCATGGTTTCAGGCCCATGCACAATTTACCACCCTGTATTTACACCCATACTCTCCCTTCCTTAACCCGATTGAGGAATTTTTCTCTGCATGGAGTTGGAAGGTTCATGATAGGCACCCTCATGAACAAGTCACTCTTCTCCAGGCCATGGATGACGCCTGCAATGACATCACAGCAGACCAGTGTCAGGCCTGGATTCGCCATGCCCGAAGGTTTTTTCCAAGATGTTTGGCTAATGAAAACATCCATTGTGATGTAGATGAGAACCTGTGGCCAAATCCACAACACAGAGTTGATGACAATGTAGAAGTACAGTAATCACTCCTGTTTTGTTTCTTACAGTACAAGCAAGCAAGTTGAGGAACACTGCATTTGATGTTTTACAGTACTGTCTTTTCTTTTCTATTTCATAGCTAATTATTTTTTATTTGATTCAAATAAACCTATGTTGTGATTGTACTGTAGTGTTTTGCATCAATATATTACAAACTTTGTTCAATGATCCAACTGTGTCTGTAGTATTCTCTCTACTACTGCAGTACTTTTACAGATATGTATTTACTGTACATGTAGTACCATAATGAAACCTGTATCACCTATTTTGTTCTACAATATTTAATGATTGTACGAACAATGACACAGTGAAACTATCGGTTGCTTGTGTGTGGGTGATCTATAGTTATGTTTCAATGGTATTTCACAGTAAATTTGTTTTTTGAACCAATGATTGTGCAAGTGCAAGATTTCTTTAAAGATGTGAATCCACAATGCAATGTTTTGAACATTAGACAGCCTGTGTTACAAGTGATAACCGTTTTGAGTTTTGTGTCTAGAGTTTTGAAAAATGACATCAAGGTTCTGAAAATAGTAGCAAAGTGATTGTAAAAAACTGTAATATCCTCTATGGTGTTAGTGTATGATGGTCTTACTGGTTTAAAAGTGATGATTTATTAATATCCTCTATGGTGTTAGTGTATGATGGTCTTACTGGTTTAAAAGTGATGATTTATTAATATCCTCTATGGTGTTAGTGTATGATGGTCTTACTGGTTTAAAAGTGATGATTTATTAATATCCTCTATGGTGTTAGTGTATGATGGTCTTACTGGTTTAAAAGTGATGATTTATTAATATCCTCTATGGTGTTAGTGTATGATGGTCTTACTGGTTTAAAAGTGATGATTTATTAATATCCTCTATGGTGTTAGTGTATGATGGTCTTACTGGTTTAAAAGTGATGATTTATTAATATCCTCTATGGTGTTAGTGTATGATGGTCTTACTGGTTTAAAAGTGATGATGTATTAATATCCTCTATGGTGTTAGTGTATGATGGTCTTACTGGTTTAAGTGATGATGTATTAATATCCTCTATGGTGTTAGTGTATGCAGTATGATAGGTTTAGTCTGTTGTCTGCTCTGATCCACTCAGCAGAGAACCAGTTATGTGTTCTTTACGTGTTCTCCCAGAACGTTTGGTCTGTTGTCTGCTCTGATCCACTCAGCAGTTATTTCCTTGCCACCATAATTACATTTAATAACAGTCTGTTAATTAGCCACGTTCACATCCCTTGAATAGCTCCATTAGAATTGTCAGCAGATAACCGCTAATGGCTATCACAATGCAGAGATATATCCCCTTAATTAATGACTCCTCATCGTTTGGAAAATCGGTTTTAAATATGCATATGTTTAAATGTGTTATGTCTGGGTGTAATGATGATGACGCGTCGTCAGAACTGTCAGAGGGTCAACTCTTCACCACCATCACTCTTCAGTCAGTCAGGAGGTTAATATATAATGTAATAATATGTTTAACATGCACTCTCAAACTTTTGTAAGATTTCAGCCAAAAGCGGTCCATGTTTTTTGTGTACTACTTCATCAAATTGTGTACTATGTCATCCATTTTGCATGATATGTTACATCCTGTAATGCGATATGATACTGTATGTTACGAATCCAAACAGCTACAAGGCAGCTACAGTAACACTAGAACAGCTACAGTAACACTGGGACAGCTACAGTAACACAAGAACAGCTACAGTAACACTAGAACAGCTACAGTAACACTGGGACAGCTACAGTAACAATAGAACAGCTACAGTAACACTGGGACAGCTACAATAACACTAAAACAGCTACAGTAACAATAGAACAGCTACAGTAACACTGGAACAGCTACAATAACACTAAAACAGCTACAGTAACACTAAAACAGCTACAGTAACACTGGGACAATTACAGTAACACTAGAACAGCTACAGTAACACTAGAACAGCTACAGTAACACTAGAACAGCTACAGTAACACTAGAACAGCTACAGTAACACTGAGACAATTACAGTAACACTAGAACAGCTACAGTAACACAGGAACAGCTACAGTAACACTGGGACAATTACAGTAACACTAGAACAGCTACAGTAACACAGGAACAGCCACAGTAACACTAGAACAGCTACAGTAACACTAGAATAGCTACAGTACAACTAGAACAGCTACAGTAACACTAGAACAGCTACAGTAACACTGGGATAATTACAGTAACACTAGAACAGCTACAGTAACACTGGGACAATTACAGTAACACTAGAACAGCTACAGTAACACAGGAACAGCTACAGTAACACTAGAACAGCTACAGTAACACTAGAACAGCCACAGTAACACTGTGACAATTACAGTAACACTAGAACAGCTACATTAACACTGGGACAATTACAGTAACACTAGAAAAGCTACAGTAACACTAGAACAGCTACAGTAACACTGGGACAATTACAGTAACACTAGAACAGCTACAGTAACACAGGAACAGCTACAGTAACACTAGAACAGCCACAGTAACACTAGAACAGCCACAGTAACACTAGAACAGCAACAGTAACACTAGAACAGCTACAGTAACACTGAAACAGCTACAGTAACACTGGGACAATTACAGTAACACTAGAACAGCTACAGTAACACTGGGACAATTACAGTAACACTAGAACAGCTACAGTAACACAGGAACAGCTACAGTAACACTAGAACAGCCACAGTAACACTAGAACAGCCACAGTAACACTAGAACAGCCACAGTAACACTAGAACAGCCACAGTAACACTAGAACAGCCACAGTAACACTAGAACAGCCACAGTAACACTAGAACAGCCACAGTAACACTAGAACAGCCACAGTTTGATTCATTAACCTGTAGAACCTCTCCTTGAGGGAGGTAACAGGGAGGATGTTTGATAGATAGATAGATAGATAGATAGATAGATAGATAGATAGATAGATAGATAGATAGATAGATAGATAGATAGATAGATAGATAGATAGATAGATAGATAGATAGATAGATAGATAGATAGATAGATAGATAGATAGATAGGTACTTTATTGATCCCCCGGGGGGGAAATTTCATTGTCAAGCAGCTACAACAAAACACAGGGCAGGTGCAAAATGCCACAACGAAAGTACACAAAAGACATATACACGGTACATGATACATAGAGCGGCAGTATGAAAAAGTATAGAAATACAAGATATCTGGAGTGCAAGAAAAAGCTATAAAAGGACATTGCATAGTATGAGTGGTTGGCTGAATATGTACACTATGATTCATTAACCTGTAGAACCTCTCCTTGAGGGAGGTAACAGGGAGGATGTTTGATTCATTAGCCTGTAGAACCACTCCTTGAGGGAGGTAACAAGGAAGAGGTTTGATTCATTAGCCTGTAGAACCTCTCCTTGAGGGAGATAACAAGAGGTTTGATTCATTAGCCTGTAGAACCTCTCCTTGAGGGAGGTAACAAGGAAGAGGTTTGATTCATTAGCCTGTAGAACCCCACATACACACATGTATGCAGGCGCGCACACACACACACACACACACACAAGTCTCAGTGGGCTCACTTCCTGTTGAGTGGTCTCAGCAAAGAGGAGAGGAGTTTCAGAGCTCTCAGTTTATCTGGAAGATCATCCTTTCTGATTTAACTGCTACTGTCCTACTGTCACACACACACAGTACTACTATTACTGCTGCTCTGAGACAGAAAATTTGGAGTGAAGCATCAAGAGATCTGTTCTCCTCAGACTTTTCTATCCGATTCTCCATCCACTCTCTATCCTCTCTCTATCCTCTCTATCCTCTCTCTATCCTCTCTATCCTCTCTATCATCTCTGTCCTCTCTATCATCTCTGTCCTCTCTATCATCTCTGTCCTCTCTATCCTCTCTATCATCTCTGTCCTCTCTATCATCTCTGTCCTCTCTATCATCTCTGTCCTCTCTATCATCTCTGTCCTCTCTATCCTCTCTATCATCTCTCTCCTCTCTATCCTCTCTATCCTCTCTATCCTCTCTATCCTCTCTCTCCTCTCTCTCCTCTCTATCCTCTCTCTCCTCTCTATCCTCTCTATCCTCTCTATCCTCTCTGTCCTCTCTATCATCTCTGTCCTCTCTCTATCCTCTCTATCCTCTCTATCCTCTCTGTCCTCTCTATCATCTCTGTCCTCTCTATCCTCTCTATCCTCTCTCTCCTCTCTATCCTCTCTATCCTCTCTATCATCTCTCTCCTCTCTATCCTCTCTATCCTCTCTATGATCTCTGTCCTCTCTATCATCTCTGTCCTCTCTATCCTCTCTCTCCTCTCTCTCCTCTCTATCATCTCTCTCCTCTCTATCCTCTCTATCATCTCTGTCCTCTCTATCATCTCTGTCCTCTCTATCATCTCTGTCCTCTCTATCATCTCTGTCCTCTCTATCCTCTCTATCATCTCTCTCCTCTCTATCCTCTCTATCCTCTCTATCCTCTCTATCATCGCTGTCCTCTCTATCCTCTCTATCCTCTCTCTGTCCTCTCTATCCTCTCTATCCTCTCTCTCATCTCTCTCCTCTCTATCATCTCTGTCCTCTCTATCCTCTCTATCCTCTCTCTGTCCTCTCTATCCTCTCTATCCTCTCTCTCATCTCTCTCCTCTCTATCATCTCTCTCCTCTATATCCTCTCTATCCTCTCTATCCTCTCTCTCCTCTCTATCATCTCTGTCCTCTCTATCCTCTCTATCCTCTCTATCCTCTCTATCCTCTATATCCTCTCTCTGTCCTCTCTATCATCTCTATCCTCTCTCTGTCCTCTCTATCATCTCTGTCCTCTCTATCCTCCATCCATTCTTCTTTGACGGCCCTGACACTGAAAGGTTGGCAGATCATGAAAGTGATACTTTACATCCAGAAAGGATTTCCTTCTTTATTATTTTCCCTATCTCTTCCATCTCTCCCCTTCTTGGAGTAAACTAATGAACATCAATACTAAGGCTTCCACTTCCAGTTTATACAAACTGCATAGTCCCAGCCTTCAGCTACCCTCAACCCTTTCTATCTCTGAAGGCCATCCCATTTTCATTTCTATTTGCCATACACAAGTTCTGAACCTTTCTATTCTCATAGATTCTACAGATTGTAAATGAAAGATGAACACCGTTGCTAAGAGTATTATTACATTTGATTTGATTTTGATTTGAAGTTTTTCATCGTGGTTAGGCTCAGCCATACCGGACTCTGTATGGCTGTACATGTTAAACTACAACAAAAAATACGGTTGAAGTACTTTGCTTCTTCTTTCAAAACATAATTTGGTGAATCAAGGGTGACTCCGTCATTTGTAACAAGTTTCAGTAGGGTTAACGTCCCCCATTAAGCACACCAAAAACTGTTCAGACATTTTTTATATATACTGCCCCAATTTAAGTGATAACATTTGAGTTAAAATGAAAGTCTAATCTCTCATTTGAAGTGTCAATTTCTAATGTTTTTATTGATTAAGTTGTAAAATATGTTGAAAGTCTGGCATGGGCGTAATGGGTACCTAATGTATTCTTTAAATCCATGGGTGTTCAGATATGTTGATAAATATATATATCAAAAAAATCTTAACAATACAAACATGTTCTATTCAAATCAGTAATATCTTAGCTCTCAATAGATATTTTCATTTTGTCTCCTATGGCCTGTAAATGGCATTTGAAATAGAAGTGACCAGCCTTTTTTCTGTGTTGTCAACGCAGAACAAGCTAAACTTACAACATGCCTTCTTTGGAGACAAACTATTTACGAACAAAATCAAATACTTCATCTCTAAATATGTGTTGTTATGTTGTATGTATCTCTATGGTGTCTGTTGTTTCTGGTTCTGAAGACCGACTGACCAAAAGAAACACAGTTTGCAGGTTCAATACTAATGTTCTAAGGATAGTAAATGAGTCCATTTCAGGATTTACATTTAAAAATATAACTTTAATTAATTTTAAAATGTTAATCACATTTAGGCTAGTAGTTTGAATTGAATGATTTTAAAACCATTCAGTTCATTGTGGAGTAACATTTTGAGGAGACATCAGTCATAACATCTTGAAGTTCATGTATCATTTAGCCTATAACTTAAGCAAAATAAACAAGAAACATTTCTGCAATTTCTACTTCCTCCTTGGCTAAACGTATGCCTATGCTCTTTGATGTGATTTCATCGTTGTAGTTATCTTAGTAGTGTAACATAACAGGTCTAAGCTTTATTTTGTTTGTTTGTTTCAATCTTTTGCCCACGTTGTGGTTGTCTTTGCTTGCCAGTCTTACGCTAACAAGCCTTTGATGGCTTTCATCTTGTTTTTATACAGATTTTCAATGACCTCATGATTGTGCCAATAGAACGTTCCAGGTCCCTCCAGCTCTGCTTTGCAGAGGATGAACCTGAGCTCCACATCCTCAGTCTTGTCCCTGGATGGGAGGAAGAATGTGTTGTTTGGCCGTCTGTCTAGGAACGTCATCACATACCGTTCACCCTCTGGTGCTGCTGACTCGTTAAGTGATCGTGTGATGTAATATGCCGCCATGTCTTTTATTTGTTCCTCTTATTCTGAGCCTCTCTGGTACAGTTCATAATGTTATCTATCTGTTCTGTCAGTCCTTCCAGTTCCTTTATTAGGAAGAACTATTTTGACCTACATTGTTTTGTACTGAATTGCATGGCCTCTAAAGGCACATCTAAAAGTGTCCCATACAATAACGGGATCTGATGTACCTGTGTTATGTAGGAAACAGTCAGTTATACATTCTTCTGTCTCGGTTAAAAACCCTATCAACACTCTTAACTTTTGGTGCCAGAGAGAACATATTACATAAGAAAGTAGTCAAGACGAATAGCTTGAATGAGCCTCCGCCATGTTATATCTCACTGGGTCAGGAATTTCATGGCTCCATAAATCCACTAGTTTCAATAATAATTTCCTTAAGTACATGAGGGTTATAATGTGTAGTGTGATTTCCATTTTTTAACCTTTATTTAACTAGGCAAGTCAGTTAAGAACAAATTCTTATTTACAAAGACGACCTACACCGCGCCAAACTCAGACAACGCTGGGCCAATTGTGCGTCGCCCTGTGGGACTCCAAATCACAGCCGGTTGTGATACAGTCTGGATTTGAACCATGTTGTCTTTAGAGACGCCTCTAGCACTGAGATGCAGTGTCTTAAGTGCCATTGAGGTACTTAAAACCGTATTATAATCTCCCACCATAATAATAGAGTATTGTACTGCCTGTAAACTCGATGAATTATTATATCCAGATTATGTTAAAAAATACTTGCATTTATACATTTGTTACAACAATTGACTGATGATTCTATGAAGGATTGTTACCCATAACAACGCCATGTAGTAGGAATTCTACTACAAAAATAGTTACACCGCTTAAAAGAAACTTAAGTGAATTACTGTAATTATTTAATGCTAAACTTAAGTGAATTACTGTAAATATTTAATGCTAAACTTAAGTGAATTACTGTAATTATTTAATGCTAAACTTAAGTGAATTACTGTAATTATTTAATGCTAAACTTAAGCAAATTACTGTAATTATTTAATGCTAAACTTAAGTGAATTACTGTAATTATTTAATGCTAAACTTAAGTGAATTACTGTAATTATTTAATGCTAAACTTAAGTGAATTACTGTAATTATTTAATGCTAAACCTTAAATGTCTGCACACCGTTTATTAACTACTTAATGATCTCTTCCTCTCCCTCTGATAACAGCATCCCTCAGAGGAGAGGAGAGGAGAGGAGAGGAGAGGAGAGGAGAGGAGAGGAGAGGAGAGGAGAGGAGAGGAGAGGAGAGGAGAGGAGAGGAGAGGAGAGGAGAGGAGAGGAGAGGAGAGGAGAGGAGAGGAGAGGAGAGGAGAGTGCATTTACACTGGAGCAAAGAATAGCACGCACAACAGAAGATATAACTATATCAGTAGTGTTATAAACCTATAGCTATATCAGTAGTGTTATAAATCTATAGCTATATCAGTAGTGTTATAAACCTATAACTATATCAGTAGTGTTATAAATCTATAACTATATCAGTAGTGTTATAAACCTATAGCTATATCAGTAGTGTTATAAACCTATAACTATATCAGTAGTGTTATACATCTATAGCTATATCAGTAGTGTTATAAACCTATAGCTATATCAGTAGTGTTATAAATCTATAACTATATCAGTAGTGTTATAAACCTATAACTATATCAGTAGTGTTATAAACCTATAGCTATATCAGTAGTGTTATAAACCTATAGCTATATCAGTAGTGTTGTAAACCTATAACTATATCAGTAGTGTTATAAATCTATAACTATATCAGTAGTGTTATAAATCTATAACTATATCAGTAGTGTTATAAACCTATAGCTATATCAGTAGTGTTATAAATCTAACTTTACCAGTAGTGTTATAAATCTATAACTATATCAGTAGTGTTATAAACCTATAACTATATCAGTAGTGTTATAAACCTATAACTATATCAGTAGTGTTATAAACCTATAGCTATATCAGTAGTGTTATAAACCTATAGCTATATCAGTAGTGTTGTAAACCTATAACTATATCAGTAGTGTTATAAATCTATAACTATATCAGTAGTGTTATAAATCTATAACTATATCAGTAGTGTTATAAACCTATAGCTATATCAGTAGTGTTATAAATCTATAACTTTACCAGTAGTGTTATAAATCTATAACTATATCAGTAGTGTTATAAACCTATAACTATATCAGTAGTGTTATAAACCTATAGCTATATCAGTAGTGTTATAAATCTATAACTTTACCAGTAGTGTTATAAATCTATAACTATATCAGTAGTGTTATAAACCTACAGCTATATCAGTAGTGTTAATTAAACTATTTGTAGAATTGGGACACAGTCAGAGAGAGCTTGGATAAGGTTTGTCACAGCAGCCCGAGGTACGGTTGTCACACCAGTGAGGTGTGGTAGGAGTGGCCCGCCTGACTCGTTCACTGGCATGGGAAAACACACACACAAACCATAAATGGACCAAACTCCCATCCTATTCCTCTGCTTCCTGCTGCCTCTTGCCTTAGTTTCTGTAGCTTTAGTCAGGTTGGAAACACATTATGAAATATCACTCTGGAAGAGATCAACAATGCATTTTCCGTGTGAACGGATGTTGAGACAAAGAGGGTGGAAAGTGAGGGGAGGAGTAGGCTACAGGGCTTGGAGATGAAAGATAAGGAATGTGTGTGTGTGTGTGTGTGTGTGTGTGTGTGTGTGTGTGTGTGTGTGTGTGTGTGTGTGTGTGTGTGTGTGTGTGTGTGCCTGCGTGCGTGCATAGATGTGTGTGTCTGTGTGATGCTCCAAGTGCTTCAAGGTGTAGGACCAGGAGAGAGACAGAGAGAGTCAGTATCCTGCTGTTCACTCAGACAGAGAGAGTCAGTATCCTCTCTTGTTGGTCATTCAGTTTTCCAGTATCTGAGAAACAAGTCTCACAAGTCCTCAACTGGCAGCTTCATTAAATAGTACCCACAAAACACCAGTCTCAACGTCAACAGTGAAGAGGCGACTCTGGGATGCTGGCCTTCTAGGCAGAGTTGCAAAGAAAAGCCATATCTTCCTCTGTCCAGTGCCTGTGCTCTTTTGCCAATATTAATATTTTATTTTTATTGGCCAGTCTGAGATATGGCTTTTTGTTTGCAACTCTGCCTAGAAGGCCAGCATCCTGGAGTATATTAATCGGATAGCACTCCGGTAAAGAAAAGCGATGGCAATCAATGTCACAACAAGAAGACCTCACACGTGGGCATCAATGATACATTCCCTGTCACTATTGTCCTAATCAAGAGATCCCAGCAGAGGGCGCTATGAGGGAAACATGACCATCTAAAAAAAATATTTATATATAGACACACAAAACAATTACATTACAATGTCATTACCTAAATGTTTGGCCTATTTAGAACCTACTACAAAAAATAAGAAAAATACCATTCCTCATCGAGGCTTGCTGGGGCAAGAGTTCCAAAGCTTCTTCTTCTTTGAAGTATTGAATCCTTATCTCCTCCTCTCCTTCACCAATCCAATGCCCATATAACGTAAGGTTCTTAGTTCATTATTATGGATGGTCGTTTTTTCATCACGGTTGTGGATGGAGTTCATGTTTCGTCTTACACACTTAAGGAACACTTAAGATATACCACATATTTCATGTTTCATGTGTTATTATTCTACCTCGAAATTGATAATTTCACTTGAATGGTGACGGATGAGAAAGTTCCCTCTGATCATAACAGAGAAATTGCCCATTAGGAATGATAGACATGAAATGCATTGTTTTTTTCTTAGGCAAATTGTGATGGTCTCTCATAGCAAAACCTTGGGGGGATTCAAATGCTTTACCAAAGCACCTTGAAATGGGACTGGAGAGGGAGCATTCTTCTCAGTTTGTCTCACTCTCTTAAGGCAATTGTCCAATAATTCTTCATAATATCCTCTTGTTTGGAAACGTTCACAGAAATCTTTTGCATGTACATCAAATAAAAATTCAGAGTCACAAACGTGCCTAATGGCAAGCAGTGAATCTTTAAAAAAAAAAGGAAATGTGTTATTTATCGGATACTAACGTCAATGTAGTGAACTCCATGTACACTATATATACAAAAGTATGTGGACACCCCTTCAAATTAGTGGATTCAGCTATTTCAGCCACAACCATTGCTGACAGGTGTATAAAACCGAGCACACAGCCCTGTAATCTCCATTGACAAACATTGGCAGTAGATTGGCCTTACTGAAGAGCTCAGTGACTTTCAACGTGGCACCTCATAAGAAGGCACCTTTCCAACAAATAGATTTGTCACATTTCTGCCCTGCTAGAGCTGCCCTGGTCAACTGTAAGTGCTGTTATTGTGAAGTGGAAACGTCTACGAGCAACAACGGCTCAGCCGCGGAGTGGTAGGTCACACAAGCTCACAGAACGGGACCACAGAGTGCTGAAGTGCGTAGCGTGTAAAGATTGTCTGTCCTCGGGTTGCAACACTCACAACCGAATTCCAAACTGCCTCTGGAAACATTAGCAAAATAACTGTTAGTTGGGAGCTTCATTAAATTAGTTTCTATGGCCGAGCAGCTGCACACAAGCCTAAGATCACCATGCGCAGTGCCAAGCGTCGGCTGGAGTGGTGTAAAGCTCACCTCCATAGGACTCTGGAGCAGTGGAAACACGTTCTCTGAGGTGATGAATCACGCTTCACCATCTGGCAGTCAGAGACAAATCTGGGTTTGGCGGATGCCAGGAGAACGCTTCCTGCCCCGATGGATGGTCTGGGGAATAATGGTCTGGGGCTGTTTTTCATGGTTCGGGCTAGGCCCCTTACTTCCAGTGAAGGGAAATCTTAACGCTACAGCCTACAATGACATTCTAGATGATTCTGTTCTGGGAAGGCCATTTCCTGACTGGCCTGCACAGCGCCTTGACCTCAATTGGAAGGCCGACTGCGAGCCAGGCCTAATCGCCCAACATCAGTGCCCGACCTCACTAATGCTCTTGTGGCTGAATGGAAGCAAGTCCCTGCAGCAATGTTCCAACATCTAGTGAAAAGCCTTCCCAGAAGAGTGGAGGCTGTTATAGCAGCAAAGGGGGGACCAACTCCATATTAATGCCCATGATTTTGGAATAAGATGTTGGACCAGCAGGTGTCCACATACTTTTGACCATATAGTGTACTTGACCAAATGAAACAAATTCCAACTCAAATTTCCAATAAACACATTAGCATGATTAGGCACAACTGCCGATCCCAGAGCAGTTCCTTGAACCTGAAGGTAATAACAGACTTCAAACTTCAAACTTCAAATAATTCTTAGTCAATATTTAATTTGTCAAGATCAACAGTAAGTCAGTGGAGGGATCCAGTTCTGTTATTTGATTCAAATAATGTTTCATCACATCTAAACCCTCTTGAAGAGGAATATTCGTATAAAGGCTAGAGACATCCATAGTACACAGCAAGTCATTTGAGTCCACTGAACAAGTCTCTAATTTCTTCAAAAAGTCTGTAGTGTCCTTGAGGTCCGAAGGAAACATATATGCACCAAATCACTAATGTGAGAGTCCACATATTGAAAAAAGTGGCTGGGAGATTCAATAAATCTATGAAACTTTGGGCGCGTTCGAAAATTCACTCTGGCTATCTACCCCAATTTCTGAGCACTCTCGTCTGAATAACTGATGAACTTACGAACGCTCAACACCCGTTGAATATGGCCGGTGTCACACTTTGAAGTTTGTGGAAATTTGAAATTTATGTAGGAGAATATAAAACATTAGATCTGATAAAAGATAATACAAAGAAAAAAACACAATTTCTTTTTTTTTTTGTGGACATCAAATGATATAATATTACTTAGGAGTCCAGACGCAATTTATATGTTGGCCACTAGATGGAAGCAGTGTATTTGCAAAGATTTTGACATATCCAATGAACCATTGTATTACTGTTAAAGTCCGCCCAAATCTGCCTATTGGTTTATTGATACTCAAGTACAAAACTGTGCACTCTTCTCAAACAATACCATGGTATTCTTTCACTGTAATAGCTACTGCAAAAATATTTTATTCATCCCCGAGGGGAAAGTTCTTCGCCAAGCAGCTATGAAAAAACACAGGGCAGGTGCAATATGCCAGAACGAAAATACACAATAGACAGATACACGATACACATAAAGTCTGGGATATCAACCATTCAAAGTTGGCCTTAGTTTTTGACATCACTCCCCGTGGTCGTCACTATTTAACACAGCCACAAAGTCATAGGTATGGCTAAGCCCTGCCCATATCCACAATTTCTCTTTTTAAAATGAGATTTTAAACCTAACCCCAACTAATGAAGGACACGTTTGATGTGTTGGTCCAGCAGACATGACTCTACATTTGAGAGGAAGTGTCTGGGAACGAGATTAGTTGTAACGTGACTAACATGACATCACTTTAGAGCGTATGACATCCTTCAACACAACATGGCACCCTTTATAATGCACAAGTTTATATCGATATCAACATAGTGGCTTATGTCACATTTGACATTGGAGATTATGTCACACAGTTATGACACCTTAATGAACAATTTATAAAGCATGACATACAGTTATAGATGCTTTGTAACACATTTATGTAGCGCTGATCGGAGTCACTAATGTAAGAGCAGAAAAGTCTGAAAACTTCTTCTAACAACAGAGAGAAAGAGAGAATGTGAAGGGTTTGTAGTCCACCATCATCATCACCATCATCCCAATACCAGACATCACTCTGTCAACCCTGTCCATGACACGCCCCTGCAGTGCTGATCTAAGCTTGCTGCCTTCAGAGGAAACATCGACCCTCAGCATGTCAGTTCAATAAACTTTTGAGCTTCCAGTCTCCGCCATCATTACCAAGAGGCTGTTCTGTGTGACTGTGAGGGTGCATTGAGGACACGTCCTGTGAATGTGCACGTCCTGTGAATGTGCACGTCCTGTGAATGTGCACGTCCTGTGAATGTGCACGTCCTGTGAATGTGTGCGTCCTGTGAATGTGCACGTCCTGCGCACGTTTCAGTTTGTAACCTTTCTAATTGGCCAGATGAACATGTGGTTTATTAGTCAGGTCTCTGGTGGGTGGAAGCTGTGTACAGGATCCTTCTCAGAGACACACACACACATTCTCACATTCACACAGACACAAACACACACACACATTCTCACATTCACACAGACACACAACCACACAACACACCCACACAAACACACACACACACACACACACACACACACACACAAACACAGACAGAAAACACACACACACACACACACACAAAACACACACACACACACACAGGCTAAAACACACACACACACTTCTACAGTGGCCTACCCAGATATCCTGCCCCTGGCACAGACTGGCACCATTACCCTCCTAGCACTCGAGTCACCATCTGCCATCTGCTCTCCTCCCCATTTCTTCTCTCCTCTCATCTCATCCCTCCATCTCCTCTCCTTCACCCATCCCTTCATCTCTCCTCTCCTTCACCCATCCCTCCATCTCTCCTCTCCCCCCATCCCTCCATCTCCTCTCCTCCACCCATCCCTCCATCTCCTCTCCTCCACCCATCCCTCCATCTCCCCTCTCCACCCAGAACCAACCAATAGATGAATGTCCTCAGAACCAACCAATAGATGAAGGTCCTCAGAACCAACCAATAGAGGAATGTCCTCAGAACCAACCAATAGATGAATGTCCTCAGAACCAACCAATAGATGAATGTCCTCAGAACCAACCAAAAGGTTAGCAGCTATTGGCAATGTAACATGGCCCTATCACATCACAGGGCCCTGATGTTCATCTCAAACAGCCAAAAGCCCCATCACAGCCTTCATGAAGTACAGCACATGGTTTACAGAACCCACAACATGGCTTCAATCCAATATATATTATAGTGTGCTTGACATTTAAAGCAAATGTTCGATTGATCCGACATCTGTAGCATTTACTGTAAATGCAATTTCCACTCACACAGGAAAATTGCCTTTAAAAGGCACGTATTTGACACCGCTCCTTGAACTGACTAACGGCTGATCAAGCTAGCTCTGTTGACGTCGGAAGGGGAGAGGGGGCATTAGAGAGGAGACAGGAGACAGGAGAGAGGAGAGAGGAGAGAGGAGAGAGGAGAGAGGAGACAGGAGAGAGGAGAGAGGAGAGAGGAGAGAGGAGAGAGGAGAGAGGAGAGAGGAGAGAGGAGACAGGAGAGAGGAGAGAGGAGAGAGGAGAGAGGAGAGAGGAGACAGGAGAGAGGAGAGAGGAGAGAGGAGAGAGGAGACAGGAGACAGGAGACAGGAGACAGGAGAGAGGAGAGAGGAGAGAGGAGACAGGAGACAGGAGACAGGAGACAGGAGACAGGAGACAGGAGAGAGGAGAGAGGAGAGAGGAGAGAGGAGACAGGAGACAGGAGACAGGAGACAGGAGACAGGAGACAGGAGAGAGGAGAGAGGAGAGAGGAGACAGGAGAGAGGAGAGAGGAGAGAGGAGACAGGAGACAGGAGAGAGGAGAGAGGAGACAGGAGAGAGGAGAGAGGAGACAGGAGACAGGAGACAGGAGAGAGGAGAGAGGAGACAGGAGACAGGAGAGAGGAGAGGGAGCCCGAGAGGGGAGTGGGAGGGTTGATCACAACTGTGAAATTAGAAATACTAAAAAAGTGTTTTCTTTGTAATTATATATACAGTCCCTACATCTCTCTCTCTCTCCATCTCTCT